>CAIGRF010176059.1:0-14052 GCA_903798235.1 Fraxinus ornus
GCGATTTGAAGGTTTGGGCGATATTGAGGCTATCGCTCTGGGCGATGATATAGCACTTCATTCGCTCAGTCTCTGGGCGTCTTACGGGTTTGGGCGATAATGCTTCCTTGTTTCTGGGCTTCCGTTAGGCTTTTATGTTGGACTTCCGTATTGGGCTTTGCTTGTTGGGCCTTTAATCTTGGGCTGTATTTTTAGTGTGTCAACAGAATATCTAATTTTATGAGTGACACAAAGTCAGCAAGACTATATTTAGGCATTTTTAACAATTCATTTTTCTCAAATCTAAAGTTTAAGCCCCTGTTTGACACCCATTTTATGAGAATGAGAAATTTTAGAATAGTGATCGATGAGAGAATGTGTGGTGAAAAAGTGATGAAAAGTTTTAGATTTGTGCGTAATATTATTTTATTTTGAGAATGTGTGGTTGAAATGAAAGAAGAGAAGAAAATGAAAATGAGAAAGAGAATAGAATGTGTGCCAAACTGGGGCTAAGTCTTTTCAAGTTTTAACATTTTAAGAAAGTGGAGAATTTAACGACAGTACACACTATTCGTGAATGTGCCGCACTACATGTTAAAACCAGGACATGTTTTTTTTTAATCATAAATATCTCAATATAATAAACAAAAGTTTATTTCAACAAAACCGTAAATTGATCTTTGCAATTTCTAATTGAAAATTAAATTTATAGATATATAAAAGTGTAACCTTTTAATTATAATTAGATTGTAAGACAAATGTCGTATATTAAAATATAATAATTATTACAAATTGTACTTTTGAGAAATAGTGGATGTTGATCTTCTCATGACGGGAGAAATACACATTCCTCTAGTTTGAATACGATGGTCCATGTGGTTTGAATCTTTAACTTTAAGATTTGTTGGAAATTTGACTTGTAGAGAACTTGACTTGTTTGATACTTGAATTTCGAGACTTGGATTTGAACTTCAGGACTTGAACTTGGATTTGCTTCGATTTGAAGAAGGATTTGATACTCTGGACTTGTCTTAAACTTGCTTGAATTTGAAAAAGATGTTGATCCTCTTCGTGTATTCTGAGCTAGGAATCCTGATAGGAGATATTTTATTTTTAATATTTAATTTATTTACTTTTTTTTTTCTCAACAATGCTGAGTTATTCTTGATTAAGATTTTGAAAATACACATCGACCAAGTCTAATGTTCGATAAGTAAAATATGAACAAAATTTGGAATAGCACAAGGATTTTAACCTTCACGAACTAACATTAAAGCAAAATTTGAGATTTATAATTCAATCTCTCCACCATGGATCTTCTTACACTAAAGTATAATATTGTATATGCCACGATCAAGTAAAAAAATACCCAGAGAAGAAACTATCATCATAAACAATCCATCTATTGTTAAATTCACTAGCCCCTTGTCACATAGTATCATCGTCTAGACTTGGATTACAATCAAACCCAGCAAGTTAAAGCAAATGTTAAGCATGAAACCATGTAATCTATTGCCCTTAATAAGTGTAGCTACTTTTCCTAATGCTTCTTGTGGAAGATGTTTATTCAGTTTGTTAGAATTTGAGCGTGACCCGAATTCCTTGTTGAAATAATTGAAGATTCTAATTGAAGTGCACGTAAAGAAGAATTCAGTTTAAAATGCTATTGGAGTCCTATGTCAAGTTGAAATTATATTTTGAAAGTCCATGGAGAGTTGGAATTTGTATTGGACTTGAAGATGTTGAAATTATGGATCGTGAAGAAAAGTCGCGACCTTCTTGCTAGCCTATCGTTCGAGCAACACTTGCAGGTTTTCTCCCAACACTTGGTCGCTCGCTTGTCGCTAGTTTATTGCTCGAGCGACATGATTATCCGGCCCAAACCCTTATCGCATTTTAATGCATTTTTGGCATTATACATCTGCTACAACTCATCTGTAAGGACTTGTACGTCGCCATACATAGTTGCCTATATATACGTGGCTCTTCTCTACAATTTTATGGTGTGAGAATAGTGTGAGAAAAGCGATTACTATTTTTTAGGATCATTGTAATATTTCTCCATCTTCATTATTTGTGATGCAATAAAATCTCATAATTCCTCTTCAATATTTTCTTGTCTTCTTTTGCTTACGATCAAATACTTCATTATCGTGCCATATAATTTCAATATCTCAATTCGGTAGTTAGTTTCATATCAAGTACATCGAGCAATACGTGATCCTTGAATTCTCAACAATTGGTATCAGAGATTATGGACATAATTAACACAACACAATTAGTAGGTTCTAGGGAATACGTTGTTTCAGTTAATAACTGCTATTTAGTTAGAGTTAGTTAAAGAGCTAACGGATCCGATGTTACAACATCTTCTTGGTTGGCTCTGATTGTGCAAATAAGGCCCTGGGAGAAGAAAAGTCGTGGCATGTTTGCAAGCCTATCGCTAGAGCAATACTTGGAGGTTTTCTCTCGAGACTTGGTCGCTTGCTGGCGCTCGAGCGACATACCTGTTGCTAGCTTATCGCTCGAGTGATAGAGTTATCCGGCCCAATCCCTTTTCGCGTTTTTACACATTTTTTTGGAATTCTACTTCAACTACAACTTATCTATTAGGATTTGGACATCGGCCTACATAGTTGCCCATATATACTTGGCTCATCTCTACAATTTTATGGCGTGAGAATAGTGTGAGAAAAGTGATTACTAGTTTTTAGGATCAACGTAATATTTCTTCATCTTCATTATTTGTAGTGCAATAAAATTTCCTAATTCATTTATCATATTTTATAGTCTTCTTTTATTCTTTTGTTTACGATCAAATACTTCATTATTGTGCCATATAACTTCAGCATCTCAATCCGGTGGTTAATTTCATATCAAGTGGTATCAAGTAATACGTGAATCTTGAATTCTCAACAATTGATATCAGAGATTCTGGATATAATTAACACAACAAGTGGTATTAGAGCCAGGTTCAATAGTTCCGCAAGAGTGTAGGGTCTGATTTGCTCGAAATTTTTGTTTGTGATGACTTCCATGAAGTATAACATTTCACTTTTGGATCAGAGCAGTAGATTTTCGCTAGGTAAGTTAAAATACGTGCAGTACTCGTACAACAGGATTTGGATGAGCGTTGCTGGGAATTATGACCGTGGAGGAGAAATTATGGAAGGATAAGAAGGTAGTTTCTCACATTCATCTTCATTTATCGAATACCATTCTTCAGGACATTTTGACGGATGGTTCAGTAGCTACTTTATGGTTGAAGTTGGAACAATTGTGCATAAATAAAAGTCTGACAAGAAAGTTACATCTCAAGTAGGGTTTATACTCTTGCAAAATGGTAGAAAGAGGATCATTGGAAGATCACATGGCTGTATTTAAGGAGATAGTCACTGATTTGTAAACTTTGGAATTAAAGTATGATGAAGAAGATTTGGTCTTGATCCTATTGTATTCGTTGCCCACTTCGTTTTCTTCATTTATAGACACGATCTTGTATAGTCGTGATACTCTCACTATAAAAGAAGTGTATGATACTTTATTTTCAAAAGAGAAGATGAAGCATCTGGTGTATGAAGCCAGATATGGAGAATGTTTTGTTGCTCATGGTGGTTTTGAAAAGGATAGATCGAAGTCTAAGTCCAGTAATCAGATTTATAACTTCTGCAAGAAGAAGATACACATGAAGAATGATTGCTACAAATTGCAGAATAAAGAAATGTTGGCTGCAAGTCGATATGGGAAGCAATCAGATACTTCAGGTGAAAGAGACCTCGCATAAAATATTGTAAATGAGGGAGATCTTTTGACTATTTCTGACATCGGTTCTAAACTAGATGAGGATTTGATTCTGGACTCAGCGTGTGTATTTCATATGTGTCATAATAAGGGCTTGTCTACTACGTATGAAACCATTTCCAAATGTCATGTGGTTATGGGAAACAAGACACCTTGTCGAGTTGATGAAATTAGTATGGTCAGATTAAAGCTATTGGATGAGACAATTAGAAGACTTGGCCATGTTCGACATGTTCCGAATTTGAAGAAGAATCTCATCTTGTTGTCTATCATTGATTCAAAAGGGTTATGAGTTCTTTGGTGGAGGTGGAGTTTTGAAAGTTTATAAGGGTGCCCAGGTTGTATTGGAGGGACAGAAAATGTCTAAGTTATACATCTTGTAGGGTCATATAGAATCTAGAAGAGTCAATAAACATAGGTTCAGTGTCGTGGTGGACATTCAATTTGGTACAATACCTTTAGGAAGTCGTAAAGGGTCGGATTTGAAGAATATAGCTTAGTGGAGTTTGGGAGATATGGATAATGTCACTTTGCCACCATTACCTATGGTGCCATTATATTCTATTAATAGGGACGGTCCCAGTGGAAAAAGGTATGTGGATGCTAATTTTGTTGAGTATACTTTTAACGTAGTAGAATGTGTACAATCTAGTAAGGGACCTTGTTTAAAAGCTTTGGGTTTAATTCTGCTTTGGGGTGTGTTATAGCCCAATTTGATGAATTTTAAAATCATTATGATTTTTTGAGAATCTAAGATAATTCTGCAGAGTTGTTCTTGAATTCATTGGAAGAGGTAGAGTATTTTGTGATTAGTTGGAGAAATCAGTTTTGGTTATTATTGAAGAGCAGGTTCATTCCTTGTAGACGAATTTTCTTGGTGGAGAAAATTCTAGAGTTTTATTCATTGCATGGAATTTGTGTCAAGGTGGAGATTGTTAGAATTTGGGTACGACCCGAATTCCTTATTGAAATAATTGAAGAATTNAGATACTTCAGGTGAAAGAGACCTCGCATAAAATATTGTAAATGAGGGAGATCTTTTGACTATTTCTGACATCGGTTCTAAACTAGATGAGGATTTGATTCTGGACTCAGCGTGTGTATTTCATATGTGTCATAATAAGGGCTTGTCTACTACGTATGAAACCATTTCCAAATGTCATGTGGTTATGGGAAACAAGACACCTTGTCGAGTTGATGAAATTAGTATGGTCAGATTAAAGCTATTGGATGAGACAATTAGAAGACTTGGCCATGTTCGACATGTTCCGAATTTGAAGAAGAATCTCATCTTGTTGTCTATCATTGATTCAAAAGGGTTATGAGTTCTTTGGTGGAGGTGGAGTTTTGAAAGTTTATAAGGGTGCCCAGGTTGTATTGGAGGGACAGAAAATGTCTAAGTTATACATCTTGTAGGGTCATATAGAATCTAGAAGAGTCAATAAACATAGGTTCAGTGTCGTGGTGGACATTCAATTTGGTACAATACCTTTAGGAAGTCGTAAAGGGTCGGATTTGAAGAATATAGCTTAGTGGAGTTTGGGAGATATGGATAATGTCACTTTGCCACCATTACCTATGGTGCCATTATATTCTATTAATAGGGACGGTCCCAGTGGAAAAAGGTATGTGGATGCTAATTTTGTTGAGTATACTTTTAACGTAGTAGAATGTGTACAATCTAGTAAGGGACCTTGTTTAAAAGCTTTGGGTTTAATTCTGCTTTGGGGTGTGTTATAGCCCAATTTGATGAATTTTAAAATCATTATGATTTTTTGAGAATCTAAGATAATTCTGCAGAGTTGTTCTTGAATTCATTGGAAGAGGTAGAGTATTTTGTGATTAGTTGGAGAAATCAGTTTTGGTTATTATTGAAGAGCAGGTTCATTCCTTGTAGACGAATTTTCTTGGTGGAGAAAATTCTAGAGTTTTATTCATTGCATGGAATTTGTGTCAAGGTGGAGATTGTTAGAATTTGGGTACGACCCGAATTCCTTATTGAAATAATTGAAGAATTCTAATTGAAGTGCACGTCAAGAAGAATTCACTTTAGAATGTTATTGGAGTCCTATGTCAAGTTGAGGTTCTATTTTGGAAACCCGTTGGGAGTTGGAATTTGTATTGGACTTGAATAAGTTGAAATTATGTACCATGAAGAAAAGTTGCAGCATGTTCGCTAACCTACTGCTAGAGCAACACTTGGAGGTTTTCTCTAGAGACATGGTCACTCGCTTGGGCACTCGAGCGAAAGACCTATTGCTAGCTTATCACTCTAGTGATAGCTTATCACTCTAGCCCTTTTCGCATTTTTACACGTTTTTTGGAATCCTACTTCAACTACAACTCATTTATTAGGGTTTGGACGTCAGCCTACATAATTGCCTATATATACTTGGCTCTTTTCTACAATTTTATGGTGTGAGAATAGTGTCAGAAAAGTGATTACTAGCTTTTAGGATCATTGTATTATTTCTCCATCTTCATTATTTGTTGTACAATAAAATCTCATAATTCATTTGTCATATTTTCTTGTCTTCTTTTATTCTTTTGCTTACGATCAAATACTTTATTATTGTGCCATATAACTTCAACATCTCAATCCGGTGGTTGGTTTCATATCAAGTGGTATTGAGCAATACATGATCCTTGAATTCTCAACAATTGATATAAGAGATTATGAGCATAATTAACATAGCACAATTAGTAGGTTCCAAGGAATACGTTGTTTCAGTTAATGGTTTAACTGCTATTCAGTTAGAGTTAGTTAGAGAGCTAACGAATCTGATGTTACAACATCTTAGTTGGCTCTGATTGTACAAATAGGGTCCTAATATCTTGTATAGAGGTGCGTGAAAGTTACATGAAATATTGGTACTCATTGTAAGCTAGAGAGAGATATACATAGGTGTTTGATATATGAGAAAAAGCGGGAAAACCCTTTTTTTTGTAAAGAGAGCTTAATGTAATTGAGAGAGATTTCAAGTGTGTAACTCCTATTTTTATACCTAGTGGATTTGACTGGGACAATAGTCATGTTCTTTCTTTAAAATATACACCAATTCTTGTTTGTGTGTGTTAATCTTTAACAGATTAATATCAGAGCCTAATTGTGCCCAGGCTTCATATACTGAATATTCTTCAAAGTTCATGATTGAGTATCTCTAGAAGAAAGTGTCGAACAAACTTGCAGGCAAAAAGTTCGACTCAACATGTCTTTTTCAAAGTTTGATGGGAAGGACGATTTCAGTTTATGGCAGGTTAAGATGAAGGCACACTTAGGAAAGTGATTAAAGAAAAGACAACGGCTGAGATGTGGAGCAAATTGGAACAACTCTACATGACTAAGGCTCTACCTAACAAAATCTACATGAAACAAAAGTTTTATAGCTTTAGAATGGATGATACTAAATGCATCGATGAGAATGTAGATGAGTTTACAAAGCTGGTCGCAAATCTTGAAAGTCTTGACATCAAGATAAAATAAGAAGAAGAAGATCAAGCCATCTTCTTACTGAACTCTCTACCAAAGCCCTATGAGCAACTAAGAGACACTCTCAAGTATGGCAAGGAGAGTCTAACTTTAGATGAGGTTGTAAGTGTAGCTTACTCTAAAGAACTGGACTTGAAAGCCAATGGTAAAGGACCAAGAACAAACTCTAATGGAGAAGACCTTAATGTTAGGGGGAGGTTTGACAAGAAATGGAATCAAGGAAATAAAGGCAGGAGTAAATCAAGATCAAAATCAAGACAAAGAAATGTGTGCTGTTCTTGTGGTGGAGAGGACATTTCAAAAGAAATTGTCCTTAGAAAAAAAATGATCAAAATAGCAACAACTCCCATGATACTCAGAACTTATCCAACACAGCAACATCTAGCTTTGATGGACTCGATTTTACATATGTCTTAGGAAACTAATAGCGATTCTAAGGACGATTGGGTGTTAGATACTGGTTGTACTTTCCACATGACACCCAGAAAGGGAGGACTCTTTAACAACAAGGAAATTGATGGTGGAAAAAAGTTAATGAGAAACAATGGCTCATGTGATGTAACTGGGATTTGTTCTATCAAACTGAAAATATGGGATGGTACTGTTAGGTTTTAAAGTTGTCGGCAATCTTTTGACAAAATTATTGTTGTAAAAGAGGTTTTAAAAGTTAAAGTGTCAAGTGGTTAGTTAGAAATCCTAGTTTCGAGTATGGAACGAGAAGAAAAGTGTCGTCGCAATTTTGCTAGCGTATCGTCCAGTTGATGCTTGAGCAGTAAAAACAGAAGATGCGTCGTCCACCTGTCACCGGACTTTGCTCGAATGACACACCGTTGCTCGCCTATCGCTGAGTTATCGCTCATATGTTGGTAAGGTAACTATGGATTGACCTTATTTAGTAGACATAAACTCCCTTAAACAAAATAAAAATGTTTCATCTTATGCTCTTATTCGAAGCTTATTTGACTCGAGTAATTAAGTTCGAGGGGTTTCTCATAACCTGATGCCATGTGGTCAACTGACTTGGAGTAATCGACCTAAAACTCGTTATAGGGGTCATCTTAGTCACTTAATGAAGAAGAGTCTACACATAAGATGTGACAAATTGAAGAGAAAAAATGATGAGCTTAAAAAGAAAAATATAAATTGCATGAATATATATATATATGCTCAAAGTCATGGAGAGAAAAGAATAATTTTTTTGTGAAAAATGAGGTTTATTTAAAGGTCTTAATATGCATTATTGGTTTGACTTTTATTAGTATAGGAATAAACTTATGTAACAGTGATGTTTAAAATGTCCTTTCACAAATATAAGGTTTGGAGTCTTGATCATAAGAAATTAGTGGCATTTAACACACATGAGTCACTTAAACAACCATTTAGACTTGAACTGAGTTTGTGGGATAGTTTACTGATCATTGATTATGCTTGTGCATGCTATCAACTGCATCTTTGAGTTATTATATATTGTTATTACCTTTGTCCTATGTGACAAAAAGGGGGAAAGATGATGAAGCATTTTAAATTTTAATTTATTTTATAGTAAGAGGGAGATTTTTTTGAATGGGAGATGATATTTGAATGTTTAGTTATATTAAGGGGTTGTTTGAGGAAAATTAAAATCACATTTTCAACCGTTGCTACAGTAACCGCCTACAAGTTTTGACTTTGTTTAGTCACAGATTCAGCAGCCTTTTTCTGATTTTCTGATCGTTGCCTCCTTCAACGGTAAAATAATCGATTTTTTTGCCAATTAAAATCGCACCCAGACAGGATCTAAGTTTTGATGTTTAGTGATATCAATGTTTGATTTTGGTGTGTTGGCTTACATTAATATTACATCTTAATTTAGCTGATATGTTGTTGGATTTATGAATAACTGTCTCAAATGCTTTTATTCTTGTTACTGTTTCATGTACTTTTACACTTGATATTTGAGTTTTTCTTTTTCAGGAAATAGGTTGGACAAAGGAAAAGCAAGATTCAGTCAAGTTGGTTTTAGGTAGATTAGATTGAATCTATTTGACTTGTAATACATGTTGTGCCACAGAATGTCAAAGAGGTTTGTTAGGTTTTAAAGTTGTTGGCAATCTTTTGATAAAACTATTGTTGTAAAAGAGGTTTTATAAGTCAAAGTGTCAAGTGGTTAGTTAAAAGTCCTAAGGTTCGAGTATGGAATGAGAAGAAAAGTGTCGCCGCAATTTTGCTAGCATATTGCCCAGTTAATGTTCGAACGGTAAAAATAGAAGTTACGTCGCTCACTTGTCGCTTGGACTTCGCTCGAGTGACACACCGTCGCTCGCCTCGCTGAGCTATCGTTCTAGTGTGTATCATAGGAAAACTTAATTCGCAGTTTCAAGGTTTTTATCTATCCATACTACCCAAAACCTCTTCACTATATATTGCACACCTCCATTCGAAAAAAAATATAGTTGAACATTGAGAGAAATAAGAGATTAATTCCTCTGTATCATTCTTAGAGTTCAACCTTTATATTGATTTCATCATTGCATTGAAAAATATCAACTTCACATAAACTAAACACCAAAACACCTACTCCATAACATATGTCAGAGTTCTGAAGATCAATAATTTTTTGGTTGTTGGAGAACGACGAGTTTTCCTTGATCCACATGAGATAGACGAATTTAAAATGTCGGGAGTTGGTGCAGGAACACACAATCTGGGAGTACTTTGGTCATTATAGTTAGGAGGTCAGAAAGTACTAGAATTAGTCAAGTTTGAGAGTACTGTAAGTTGATTCGTTTATAGTAGATTGTTATTGGCTTGTGTCGGGAGTTTTTACCCAGATACGAGTTTTCCCCGTCAACAATTTTTAAGTGTTATTTATTTTTCAGTAATTAATTATCTGCGACACTTCAACATAAGATAATGGTGCATGTGAATTCATCTAAATTAATTAATAACTGAGACTTATTGCATTTATTAATTGGTAAATTTAAATTTTGTACAAACACCTATTCACCCTCCTCTAAGTGTTAGTTGGGTCGAACTCCATTATTTCAGGTACCATTAGATCTTTTGGGAAGTTAGGCATGTACCGGATCTTAAAAGAAACCTTGTATCACTAAGAGCATTGGATAAGAAAGGTTGTTTATACAAATGTTAAGATGGAGTCTTGAAAGTAATGAAAGGTTCTATGATAATCTTGAAGCGAATTCTACAGCAATGTCGATACATCATGCAAGGGTCAGTGGTTACAGGACAAACAACAGTTACAGATTTGGTTGTAGATAAAACTGAACTATGGCATCCAAGGTTAGCTCATATGAGCTTAAAAGGGCTGCAAGAATTGCAAAAACAAGTCTGCTTAAGAAGAACCAGATCAAAGAGCTCGAGTTTTGTAGTTTTGTGAACACCGTGTATTGGGGAAGGCTCACAGACTCAAGTTTGCAAGTGCAACTCATCAAACCAAAGGAACTATGGACAATATTCATTCAGATCTTTAGGGATCACCACAAGTACCCTTATAACTATCTAATTGTTAATATTGTATAAGTTTTATTGATGGTTATTCAAGGAAAGTGTCGATTTTTTTTTAGAAAAGTAAGAGTGAAGCTTTTAACAAGTTTGTAGAATGGAAAACTCGTATGGAAAACAAAACAGGTAGGAAGCTTAAGATATTAAGAACAGATAATGACTTAGAATTTTGTAATAAGAAGTTTGATAATTACTGTTCTAAGAATGGCGTAGCCAGGCATCGTACCTGTCCTAATACCCCTCAGCAAAATGGCTTAGCTAAACGTATGAATATGAATATAATGAACAAGGTCAGATGTATGCTATCTGAATTTGGAATGCCTAAAAGATTTTGGGCTTAAGCTGCCTCTACTGCATACTATTTGATAAATTTGTCTCTTAGTTCAGCTGTAGGCTTCAAGGTCCCAAATGACGTATGGCCAGCTAAACCCTCTTATGAACATCTTAGTGTTTGGAAGTTTAGCTTATGTGCATGTAAGCCAAGGCAAACTATATCCTAGAGCTAAGAAGGAATATTTCTAGGATATCTTCTAGGTGTTAAAGTATACAAAATATGGTTAATAGAGGGTAAGAAGTGTGTGCTAAGCCGTGATGTTGACTTCAATGAAAATGTATTGTATAAGACTAACATGCAAGTGGAGAATAGAGAACAAAACACTGCAGGAACTTCGTAAACCAGAAATGAAGATTCTGGAAAAGCACAAGACAAGTTCCATGTTGAAGTTAATGCTTACTCATATGAAAAAGACACTACTTTTCATGGTGGAGTCAATGACAACTCACGTCAAGATGGAGCTCAGGAGATTAATGTTGAAAGTAGTAACTTAACACCAGTAGCTACAGATTCTCTAAGTGATTATGCTTTGACAAAGGGCAGAGTCAGAAGGCAAATTAGGCCTCCACCTCAATATGTATAGGCTGATTTTATTGCTTTTGCACTCAAGCCAAGATGGAGCTCAGGAGACTAATGTTGAAAGCAGTAATTTAACACCAGTAGCTATAGATTCTCTAAGTGATTATGTTTTGACAAGGGACAGAGTCAGAAGGCAAATTAGGCCTCCACCTCGATATGCACAGGCCGATTTTATTGCTTTTGCACTTACTATTGGAGACACAATGGAACTAGATGAGCCTCCTAGTTTCTCAGATGCCAAAAAGAGCAAAGACTGGGATAAATGGCACATTTCAATGAAGGAAGAGATGAACTCGCTAAAAATCAGACAAAAGGACAACATTTATCCACAAAACTCTTGTGGATAAACCAAAAGGACAAAAGATTATAAGCTTCAGATGGATTTATAAAAAGAAGCCAGGAATACCAGGAGTAGAAAAATGGAGACACAAAGCAAGGCTCATGGCAAAGGGCTACTCACAGGTCGAAGGTGTAGATTTCCATAAAGTGTTCTCACATGTAGTGAAGCACACTTCTATCATGCTCATTTTGACAATTGTTCCTATTCAAGACTTGGAATTGGAGCAATTGGATGTGAGAACATCATTTCTACATGGAAGTTTGGATGAAACTATTTATATGAGGCAACCAGATGGCTTTGTGAAGGAAGCATCAGATGATAAGGTATGTCTTCTATAGAAATCCCTCTATGGACTAAAACAAGCCTCACGACAATGGTATAGAAAATCTGATGAATCTATGATCAAAGCGGGATTCACAAGAGACAAATATGACACCTGTGTGTACTTTTCAAAACTAAAGGATGGATCATTCATTTAATTACTGATATATGTGGATGACATGCTTGTAGCATGTAAGAATAATGCTAAAATTCTGAAATTGAAAAATCTACATAATTCAGAATTCGACATGAAGGACTTAGGTGAAGCTAGTCAAATTCTGGGAATGGATATTGAAAGAGACAGAACTCATGGGAAAATTTATCTTATCCCAAAATATTTATATGGAGAAGATTTTAGCTTTATTCAAAGAGGCTCTATGGCTAGGAGGAATTGTTAGTGAACTGGGATTTGAACAAGAAGTGGTTAAGATCAAATGTGACTCGAAAAGTGCCATACATTTGAGTAAGAATATTGTGTTTAATGAGAGGAAAAAACACATAGACGTGAGACTTCATTTCATTAGAGATATCATTGAAAGAAGTCGGTTGATGTTGAGAAAATATGTACAAAAATAAATCCTACATATATTTTCACCAAAGTCATATCAGTGAGCAAGTTTGGAGAAGTATTAAGCTTGCTCAGATTGAAGGTCCCCTAGCAACATGCATGATAATAGGATTCATTCAATTTCCACTACTATTTGTTGACAATAAGAGCCAAGGTGGAGATATGTGCAAGCTGTTTATTCTCTTAGTAGGTTCTAGGGATTACTTAGTTTCAGTTAATGGTCATAACTGCTATTCAGTTAGAGTTAGTTAGAAAGCTAATGGATCTGATGTTACAACATCTTCTTGGTAGGCTCCGGTTGCATAAATAGGGTCCTAATATCTTGTATAGAGGTGCGTAAAAGTTACATGAAATATTGTATATATGTGTGTGTGTGTGTGTGTGTGTGTGAAAACACAAGAATAACTCATTTTCTGTAAAGAGAGCTTAATTGAGAGAGATTTCAAGTGTAACTCTTGATTTTATACTTACTGGATTTGATTGGGACAATTTTCCCGTTCTTTCTTTCGATTATGTACCGTTCTTGTTTGTGTGTGTAAATCTTTAATACCTCCATTCCATAACTTTCCTCGACTATATAAATGACAACAGCCAAGATCCAAACGACAAAAAAACATAAGTAGTAAAAGCAAGCAAAAATCCTCAGCAACATGGTTGCTGAAATGGTGGCTTTATTAGTAGACATCAATAAAGAAGCAGCCAATGCCACAAACAAGCACCAGTAACCTATTGGAAGAAGTATTGTATAGAATCCTATTACCAGTGCCCATTTCCATGTTATCACTATCCTTGAACATAGATCTTTCAAGGATAAGTTCTTGTCATTGTAAGACATGGCTGATACTAACACTGTTGCAGTGGTAGAGAGGTTAAAGATAACCAAGGCAGAAATAAAGAAAGATCTAGGCCATTAAATTAGAGTATTTGTTAGTGATCTGGATGAGTTATAACTTAATTTTGTGTTAATTATGTTTGTTAGGTTGAACTCAAATGCAAATTGATGGATTTGGAAGGAATGAACGAAAAACATGCTAAAACGAAGGAAATTCAAAGTTTGGAGGACCAAAGTGTAAACATCCAATAGTTGATTTGGAGCACAAAACGATGATTGAAGATCATATATGGTCAATTGGATGCAA
>CAIGRF010176098.1:7645-36284 GCA_903798235.1 Fraxinus ornus
CTACAGTTTACATTATGTAGGATGTTACTAGGTTGTAAACATTAAGAAAAGTAATTGGCCTTTTTATTTTAATCATCATGTGGGCCAACATTCTCTGTATGCTAACCATGAAGAAGCAATGTTTATCCATTATTAAATTGAAAATCCTTTGAATAATTATCATTATTTAACGGTGTGAATGCAGACTTCAAGATAGCATAATATTAGCAGCTTGCTTAAATGTAGTCAAAATTCCGCGCGGAACATCTTTAACGGTGAGTTTCAAACTAAATAGGAATTTAAAATACAAACCACACGCTGATTCATAATATAGAATTAGAAGAAAACAAAGAGTTGATTTCTTAAGCAAACAAATTTCAAGAGAAGTGAAATACGTAGAATTATTGCCTGAAAAAAAAAAAAACCAAAATCAGGTCTTCAAATACAAAATCAGAACATGTACAATCAAATTGATACTCTTTATGTTAACAAAAGCACATCATTTGACTGCCATATACAAATTTCGAATAAAACTCAAACCCTAGTTTCATGTTGTAGCGATGCAAAATAAAAATGTGTTCAAGTACAGACACCGTTTCAAGAAGATAATGTCGTCTTTAAAGCACATGGTTCACGCCAAATCACTAAAGATATTGCCATTTTGAAAACATAGAAAATAATAAAAATAAATAAAAACTAACCGTCGACGGGGTCGAGGAAGAAGCATGTACGATGGCAAGGAATTTTTGTATCCTCACAATTTTCTGATTCGTGGTGATCAATTGTTGAGCGGGAGCCAATGTCGTGTTCTTTTGGTTCACCTTTCAAATGGAACTGAACAGGGAGGGAGAGGTTTTGTTTGGTTCGTTAGTATAATGTTTGTTTTGACAATTTTGCCCACCAATTAACTTCCCATTTGAGTCAACATCCAGATTATCCTGTTGACTAACGGAAATTCAGACGGAATGCTCGGTATGGACTAATGCTGCAACTACATATAAAGGTTTGGACCGGCGCCGCAAAAAAGAAAGGTTTGGGTGTAATCTGCTGCAAAATGAAAGGTTTGGGACTGGGGCCGCAATTTTCCCTAAAAATTATGTTGAAACTGACCTCTTTCCTGCAGATTTAAATCTGGGAAATGAGGATTAGATTGAGGTGAAGCGTGTTCAAGAATTAAATCCAGATGTTGAACCTGAACCTGAACCTGAATATAATGAACTTGAACCATCTGAAAATCTTTTAGAAAATTATCATCTTGCTAGGGATAGGGTGAGAAGAGAAATTAGACCACCATCCAGATTTAATGAAGCAAGTTTTGTTACTGCACTTACTGTGCTGAATTTTTTGAACAATGAGCCCGATTCCTATGAAGAAGCTATTGGAGGAAAAGATGCAAGCCTCTGGTTTGCAACCATGAAAGATGAAATGCTTTCATTGGACAAAAATAAGACATGGACCTTAGTTAATAATCCAAAATGACAAAGGATATTGACTGTAAGTGAATTTATAAAATAAAAGAAGGTGAATCTAAAGATGGAAGTGTAAGATTCAATGCCACATTAGTTGCTAAAAGTGTTACCCAAAGAGAATGAATTGACTAAATTCTATCATGTTGATGTAGTCAAATACACTTTCATAAGAGTTTTACTACCTCTTGTTACTCAATTTGAATTTTAACTGGAATAGTTAAATGTAAAAACTACTTTCTTAAATGGAACTTGGAAGAAAAAATTTATATGACTCAACCAAGTAGTTTGAACAAAAAGGAAAAGAAAATTTTGTGTCTTTTCCATAAATCTTTTTATGGTTTGAAACATAAGGAAAATAAAACTTTCTATAGGCAGTCCTTGCGATCGCAAGCCTCTATATTTTCACCAAATTCAATTTGATCCTTGAATCGTCCTCTTGGTTAAGATCGAGTTCCTTTCTAATTGTACCTCTAGTCCTCTATCTTCAAATCTTCATAATTTAATCATCCACATTCCTCTATCATCCAGATCCTATGCAAGTTTCAAAATTTTGTGATTTAGTCTTTGAACTTTCCAAATGGATTTGACTTTCAAAACTTGTGAATCACATGTGATTGCTACTTCTAATTGAACAATTGCAATCCGATTGTTATTCAATTTCTCCAAATCAACTCCAATTTCATCTTTTCACACCAAATTGTATCTAATTTAAGTTTTACTTATTATCATAATTTAACCTAAAGTAGGTAGATATCCGTCAGTTAGCAATAAATAGCCAAGTATATAAACCTAGACAAATATTTCAAACTTACATTCTTATTCGTCTCGATGAAGACTATCTATTCAACACACAAGCAAACAAATATAAAAATAATACATCAGATAACTTTGTCGTACTTGTCTCAAGTATTGAAATCGTTTAATAATAATTCATAAAAAACTCGTAAGTAACACTATCAAAACTAATTCTCTTATTCAATTCTCGATCAATGTATGTGTATAGTCAATTTAATCACCATGTTCTTTATGTTGGTTACTCTGACCCATGATGGTTAAATATCTCATCTCTCTCATCGATTGCACATTCCCAAACTTTACTCTTCAATTTCTCACTCGAGGTGTTTTATTCTAAAGTTAATATTCACAACACATTCTTTTCTCGCTCAATTTTAGTTGAGAGTTTCACTGATTGAAGTAACTATCTCGATACGTGAGAATTCTCCCTAAATTTGGCATCTCAACCTCCAAACGTCACTTAGACTAATAGTTATCTAAATTCTGAAGTATCCAGGCTTAGCCGGACAAAAACAATGCTTATAGTTATTTAAAACCACGCTACACATTTTTGAAAGGTTTGGAACATTTGATGCAATTTTTCCTCGTTTAAATTAATTAAAGGTTAAAAAACCATTTTACGCTTTTCACTTGTAAAATTATAATTAAATGCTTGGTTTTTGGTCAACTAACGATTTTTTATAAGGAAAACAAAGCTTTTATTTGTACAAGGAAAACAATAATAAAATGACATAATTTTTCCAACATATAATATAGTTGGTCACTATCTAAGTTATTTTTGACAGAGTGATAATAATAGCAATATTCATCGAGCAAGGTGATGATCGCAAGTCTATATGCCAGCAGGTCTATTGATACATCCAATGAAATTCGAATACAATTTTATTTATTTAAATAATTTTATAATACCCAACTACCAAAAATTGAATATTTTATTATTCGTCAGGTCTATCTCATATAACTTCTCAAGGAAATTATCTACAAAATGTTAGCATTCCACCCTTTAAAAACACTAAATAACAAAAATGTCCTAAGTAAATAACATGTATCATAAACATCTCATACTTGCAATACTCAAATAATCTAAGCAATAGACCAAACAGAACAATTCCAACGATGAAACCAATAATCAAAGTAAAAGATTTATATAGCTAACTCTATATTTATTAGAGAATGCCTGATTTGTTATTTATGGATCTTAAAATGTTGTATACCTTAGTTATCAAATAACATTCTTGATATTTCCATTCTGTACTATTTCTTAATAACCCAATTTTGACCCCCATATAACATTGCTACAGCTCTTGCAGAAAGTTGTCCTCCAAAAATCTCCTGGTGACGTTGGCAATCCCAGCACAGGCCGCCTCTAAAGACATGACATACCTACTCTAAAGACACGATATGCCTAGTTAGACATCCTGCCGGCCCACACGGCTATCAAGGCAACTCGTTGTCCCAGCACAGCATGATTTACACCTCTAAACGATTCACACAGATCTGTAGTCTTTGCAGCACATGAGAATGCATTGTTCTTGTAGAAATGCCAAATGAAAATGCAGCATACAACACAAAATCTATCTATACAACTTTCTGGGCTACCATTCAACTTCACAAGGATTTTGCATGTAAACATGCCTGCCATTACAAAATCATATGCACAAACATAAACGAGCATAGTTCGCCATGGATTCCCAGCAGACCAAATGGTGTTAATTTTGTTAGAATAGGGGGAAGGAGGAAACTTAGAAATTTTTCTTCACTTGTTTCATGAGATCATCTTGGACCAGATAACTCAATGGCATGTAAATTTTCCGTGGAATCAACGATCCAATCGGAACTAGAATGTGGAACTAGTTCCACCTCGTGGCGGAGAACTTCCACCTTCTGCCATTCGTCCCACTTCTCAACCAAGCCATCGCCTTCTAGCATTCGCATCACTTCTGACATCTTGGGCCGGTCCATCGGGGTACTCTGTGTACATAGAAGAGCAACCTGGATTAGCTGTTCGACTTCTGCCTCCACAAATTTGTTCTGCAAATCAGGATCAACTAGCATTTCCAATTTCTTCTCTTTTAGAAGCCCTCTCACCTGAACATGAAGTAAAATATAAAATTGGCTTGTTGCGTCACGTTGGTGTAATCTGACCGACTCAATTTGCAAAACTTGACACATTCATGGAGCACAAAGTACAATACGCTAAGCATCTTGAAGGTAGAAAAATCTACAAATAAAGCTCATTTTCCAAATTGATCAACTAGTATTTCACAAGCTCTTTCAAGGGAAAAATCATTTTAAGGTTTCCAATTTAGCCATAATAGTGGAGAAATAAAAATAAATGAGAGGGGAAGACGAATGAAGATATATTGAAAAGAACAAATACCCAGTCAAGCAGCATGACATCTTCATCGTTTGCAAGGCGAGCTAGATCAAATGCCCTCTGCCCTGTTATTAGCTCGAGAAGCATAACTCC
Source organism: Fraxinus ornus (assembly GCA_903798235.1). NCBI lineage: Eukaryota > Viridiplantae > Streptophyta > Magnoliopsida > Lamiales > Oleaceae > Fraxinus > Fraxinus ornus. Next base: position 12,359 of record CAIGRF010176098.1, read on the forward strand.
ATAGCCAAAAACATCTGTTTTCTCAGAAGATTTTCCAGTGGACAAGTACTCGGGAGCTATGTGTCCAATGGTTCCTCTCACAGCAGTAGTAACATGCGTATCCTTATAATCCATAAGTCTAGCTAAACCAAAATCCCCAACAACAGCCTCAAACTCTTCATCGAGCAATATATTTGCAGCTTTCACGTCACGATGAATAATCTTCGGATCACAGTGATCGTGCAAATATGATAATCCTCTGGCAGATCCTAAAGCAATGCACTTCCGTGTCGGCCAATCAAGTGGCGGCTCATTTGGTGGACGTTCTACATATGTAAACAATTATAGTTAGTATATGCTTGAGGTCTAAGTCTATCTTCTCTTCCAGGCTCACGGCTGTAACTACTAAGAAAGAATCAAGTGACTACAAAAACACGGGTAATTGGGACATTTACGCAAACAAAAAGACTAAGCATTATGGGCTAAGCTTAAAAGGTTTACAAGTAAATAAATAACTTTTTATTGGTTAAAGTTGGAAATAAGTTAGTTACTTGTTTTGGAAATAAGGTAAAAGTTACTTTTAAAATAAATAACATTTTTTAATTAGCCTTCGTCTGGAAAATTTATAAATAGTTTATAAAGAGAAATAGTAAGAGGAACAGTATTGGATCTCATGAAATATGTGAATAATAATGAATAGTAGTTATGTATGTGTGGTTGAAATTAATATTTGACAGAATTTATAAACCATTTATAAATTGTTATCCAAACGGAGGCTTAAAAGTAAGTTATCCAAACGTGTGATTTGAAACAAATCTTTTTTAAGCTTAGCTTAGCCAGCTCATAGTCCGACATAATGGAAATAAAGTTGATATATTGGACTTCTAGCAGCATTCTTGACAAGTATCACCTCTTAACCATGATGAGACACTTCCATTAGCCATATATGGATAAACAAGCAGACGTTCGGTTGGAGTCATGCAAAAGCCACGCAGTCTAAGGAGATTACGATGCACCGCCATGCTGATCATCTCTACTTCTGTTTGAAATTGAAGCTCCCCACCCGGTGTCCGTTCCTCCTTAAGTCTTTTTACGGCCACCAGTGTACCATCTGCTAATCGTGCTTTGTATACTTTCCCAAAGCCGCCTCTTCCCAGAATGTTTTTATTGCTAAAACTATCCGTAGCAACTTGCAACTCTCGAAGAGAGAACCTTTTAAGTTGCCCCAAGTGGACTTCAGGGTCCTCTTCAGCTGCAAAAGTGTACAGACAAGTTATCACATGTTGAAGATTACATTTAAATAAATAAGTCATCCCCTCTCTAACAGCTTATACTTTTAGATAAAATGGTTCAACAAGGTACAAGAGCAGGCTATGATCAATTCAGCTGCAACCCATTTATGAAAAAAGTGCACGTGAAAAATGAATCCAGACTACACGTGTGGAAGCATGTTGAAGAATAAGTTAAAATAAATAATTTCTCCCCTCTTTGAAAGCTTCAACTTTTCATTTAAATGGACTTGTAAAGTCAAACTACTAACCTGGTACATCAAAGAAATATTCCTGCTGTTTTCTTCGACGCCAAGATGCAAATGCAATGGCAGGGACTGCAAAGAGAAGAGCAGCACCAGCAGCAACTCCGCCAGCAATAGCTCCATTTGCACTATTTCCTCCTGCAATTACAACTATTAAATTTAGAAAGAAACCTAAGAAAAAATTTCATACCGTCATCAATTACTTCCATGCCCCTGTTTGACAACCTTTATTTTGAGAAAATGGAGTTTTGAATAGTGATTTTTTGGAGAATATGTCGTTAAAAAGTAGGAAAAAGTTTTAGGTTTACATGCAAAATATTTTATCGTGTAAATGTGTGGTTGAAAATGAGTATGAGAATTAAAGAGTTTTGAAATAATGGTTGTCAAACACGGGCTATATAAAATTCAAACAAATAGCCTCTACGAAATACAATTTGAGCCAATTCAGTAGTAGTAAAATGGAAGGGTGATAAAAAACAACTACTTCCATACTTCTAAAACTACACTAAATGGTACAAAACAGCCAAAATTTTCAAATTAAGGTATAAAGACAAACTGTAGCATTAAAGATAATCCAGTTTTCATTCGAGAAATATATACTAATTAAACAAGCTAACAGAAAATTGGATACTTACGCCACCACTAAATAGGACAATTACCTGGCAAAGATATTGGCGGTGGTGGGACAAATGGAGGGGGTGGAGAGAATGGAGGAGATCCAGGGCAAGGACGTCCGGTAACCGAACCACATAGATCCAAGTTATTTGCAAAACTGAGGATTAGAAAATCCCATAAGTTACTGACTAATTTAAAAGGATGATACTCTCTGTTCAAAAGTATAGTCATGGCATGTATCAGCGAGAACCTGATAGGGGTGAATAGAGAAAACGAGCCATTATCTGGAACAGAACCTGAAAGTTGATTGTTGGATAGATCCCTGCACAAGAATGCAATTTGAACAATCAAGAGCTCTTCCGAGAAATTCGAGCAATTACATTTAAGATAGAGTTAAAGCCAGGAAGAGGCAAAAACTAAGTGGCAATTAGAATTATCAAATAACTGAGAAAAGCTTAGAAACTTACAGCACTTGTAGTGTTGAGATATTAGTCAATGACACGGGGATGGTGCCCGTCAAGCTGTTGTTATTTAGCCGACTACCCTTACAGAGGCATCAAAATAGTACACAATAAGATTCATGCTTACCAACAAACAATATAACAATCAAACTGCCAGCTTTCTTCAAGAAAAGTAACACGAGAGTAACATGTTTGGACCAATGCATCAGCACTAAACAGATAAAACTCTCAAATGCTATAGAATTCAATATTGCTCAACATATATCTGATAAGCAATATAATCTTCATGCAAAATTCTCTCTAAATTTAATTTATTACATGACTACATTAACATGTCAACAAATTAGCGTCACAGACGCTTATGTTAATTATCAGCACCAAGTCATGTTCCAAAGAAAGTCACGTTATTGATTGTTGAACCTCACCCCTGGGAATAGTGGACATAGCAATTTTTATTAGCATGAAAACAAACTCAGAACCTATTTGGGCTCCATTCTTCAAAAAAATTTTTTTTTTTTCAAAACTCATTTTTAACTAAACATTTTGTCATAAAATAATATTACACGTAAACCAAAAAAAAAATCTTTATTTTTTAACCACATATTCTCCAAGAATTACTATTCCAAAACACATTTTCTCCACAAATTTAATTTTAATGGAGCCCAAACAGGAGCTCAATGTCAAGTAACAACCAGAGTATATAATGTTGATTATATTTAGTAGTCATCTTCATATTTTTGACACATATTTCTATATACATACAGTTATTGTGCTTCTCCCCAACCTCGTTATCACACCCCACACAACAGAACAAGCTTATGCACAAGCAATTTCAAAGGCGGGAAGGACAAGTAAATAAATATTGATAATGCTATTTCCAAGTCCAGGATAAGATACTCACAGGAAGCGTAATTCCGATAGCTTGCCCAACGTCACTGGAATGGGACCGGTGAAACTGTTCATGTACAGATCTAAGCTCACCAAACTAGTCAGATTTCCAAAATCAGTGGGTATTAGCCCACTTAAGTTATTACCATAGAGCTCCCTGTTACAACAAATCGAACAAACTAATGTCATATAATTCACAATTTTAAAAAAATAATAAAATAATAATAAAAAAAAAATCTGTAGGTGGAAGTTCAACAATTGGCAAGTATCTATGACATGTTCGCCCATGTGATTTGTGTTACAAGACATGAATGCATTGAACTGTATTACACATGCATATAAAGAGAAAAAAAAAAAAAAATTCAATAACAGGTGGTTTATTTGCATAAAATTAACAGATTCTGTCTTGTGTTAATTATCAGCAGGTAAGTAAAAATTTTCTGGATGGAGCTGTTACCAACTAAAAGAATTTAATTATCAATAAACTGTATTATAAGTTGTAATTGGCATAAATAATGTAAAACATTAACTTAAAATGTGTCTTTAGAAGTTAGTTCCTTTCAGGGGATTTTTTGAAAAGAGGAAATCTGAAGTAAAAAGATTCTTCCACTTTCAGGGAAAAAGAAGAAAACAAACCTTGAATTAAAATAATAAGTTCATGAGGAATCTTTACGAAGAATGCCTACCAGGAGGTAGATTTATTAACCGCTTCCTTGCTTAAAATTTTTGGGGGTGGAAATTTAAGAAACGGGTTAAAAACACCACCCAACCTTGAGCAAAGTTAAAACTTGATAACACAAAGTCAAGAACAATACCCATCTCCACTTCTTTTTTGTCCTAAACCATGAAAGAAAACCAGAATATTTCAGAAAAAAATTTATAGATGAGATACCCATCAGGGACACTCATTTGGTGTGCAACATCGCAGAATATATCCCTGCATAAGCTTATGGAATGGTTTATTCTATTTATCTCAGCCATCTATGTACTGTTATATCGATTAGAAAATACATCATAATCACAAAATGAGAGGATGGAGTAGCTCAAGTGCCAGTTATGCAAGGCATACTGCTTCGTGATCCAATAAATGGAAAAGTGCATTAATCCACAATGCTTCTGCTATATCCTCATTGCACCTTCCCTTCATGGATGACAACCACGAAGAAAAAACCAGGTTGGAACACAAAGTTAATGGTACGGTGGTTTATGCCAAGAAGTGGGACAACAGGAGAAGTGCATAAAGCTGTGGTGGAAGACCGACTCAAGGTTGGGCATGGAGAATGTGAGGTGGTTTCTGATGGAGGATGATGAAAACATTGTCTCCTACAAGTCACATCAGCATAGAATAACTTAATCAGTAAAAATGCATTTTTAGCACATGGCACACCAAGACGATGTTAATTGCTGAAAAAGATACACGTCAACTGTTTCTGTCCTCAGCATAAGCAATTCTGTTACTCCGTGAAAGGAGTTGGAAAAAGTGTTCAAACAGAAACTGAAACCATAGTTAGTAAGTTGCAAAAAAATGAAGTTGGTTAACCAACTTCAAATTTCACTTGAAGTAGGGTAACCAGTGGTGATTTTTTAAGAAACTAAATACTTACCATTTACTAACCAAAGATGATGAAATTAGTGAGTGCATATGTTCTTTCCTTCTAGAAAATTCTCATGAATCTAAACATAATCAAATTTTGGGCAAAAAATACTCATAATTGGTAACTGCCAAGCTCTTGACTCTCCTCCTCCCCCCTTCTCTAAATCAAGAGTGACAAAAACAACCTTTAGCGTTAGGAATACCTTGTACATGAATGTCCAAATATTATAAGTATGAATGAAAGTAAATACTTTCAACATCCCCTAGAATAACAAAAAAACTCAAATAACTGATCGTCTCAACTTCAAAGAATTTGATCTATTGTTTCCTTCAAGAAGTCAATGGTAAGGTCTTTTTCAATTTGTGCAGCCATGTTTTTAAAGGATTAATGATCTCAGAACCACAAACAACAATGAAAATAAAATTATGTACGAAATACGCTGTGTCGCCAGCTTTATATATAGTAGATTTTGCAACTATCAGTCACAGATTTGAACTTCCAACATAACCTAGGTAACGGAAGCATATAAATAGGAGAATGGCGTGCAAGCTTGAGATAAAAAGAAAAAAAAAGAATAAGATTTAAATATGACATACAGGTACTGCAAATTCTTCAACAGGCCAAGTTGTGGAACCAGTTGTCCAGATAAAGCAGCATTCCCAAGATCACTGATAGGGGGATCCAATGCAAGCAAAAGTGTTCAGAAAGTGAATTGCGAATCAAAATTCAAAACTCTCACCTATCATAAGAAAATCATGGTAGCAGATCTTACACTCTTATTACACTGTTCTCATTGTTGCAAGTGACATGAAACCATGTGCAGGGGTTGACCAGAGAAGGATCCCAGCTCTGTAACACATTGTTAGGATCTTCTAAGTTTACCCTAAGGGTATGTAATGCATCACCTGCCCATAAATGAGACCGAAAATTTAGAGCCACAAGTAATAACTTCGCCATACAGAACAATATCGTGTCAAAGATTTAGCCCTTGTTTGGGCTCCATTAAAATCACATTTTGGAGAAAAGTGTATTTTGGAATAGTGGTTTTTTGAAGAATGTGTGGTTAAAAAAGAAGAAAAATTTTAAATTTACATGTAATATTATTTTATTGGAGAATGTGTGGTTGAAAAAAGAGAGAAAAATACATTTTGATTAAAAAGTGACATCGTAACTGATTGCCCTAATAGCAAATCAAACGATTCTGTAGGAATTAGGATTCCAATCACCGTTATTGACACATGACTGATTGCCGTAAAAGTAAATGTAGAAGACTACATTAGAATAAATAAACAAGTTTCTTATATAACAGCACAAGTTTTAGTTGAGATAGTTCAACATAGTATCTGAGTAGACAAACATCCTAAGTTCAAGTTGAAAATTGTGCCCGCGCAAGGCCTTTAATAGAACATATGCTTCCTGTTATAGATACACAGCAATTTGTGAAAAAAAATATTTACTAAGGTAATTATTTTTCAAACAAGCTCAATCTTAAGATAATTAATGTAGATTTCGGCAAGAGATAGATAGCAATAGAATGACAAACAATGAGAACTTTGATAGTAAATGGAGATAATCTGGAAACACAAGGCAACAGCAATTTTGTGCAAGAAAAGTTTCCATTTTGTGTACATCATACGAATGCACATTAAGCAAATCATCCCACAAGATGCATATAAACAAGATAAAGAATGCCTGATCAAGGCATTTAATATCCAAACACTTCAGAAATCCCTGTATAATAAATACACACAATGTTGATTAACAAAAATCCAACAAAAAGTTCTTACTACACATAAAAAGTAGAACTTTACAACTAAACATCTCAGGAAAAACAAAAACATTTCAAGAAAGCCCAAAAAGAAATTTAAGAAAAAACCACTTAAAAATAAGCAATAAATAGATTAAATAAATATATACAAACCTTCCATGTTACCATGAATGAACCTGAACGGATGCACCACAAGTATTAACACCACCACCAGTGCTGTTATGGCCTGTCTTTCCATCACCTTCTTCTTCACAATATAAATATACAAAAAACTGTATACATATGTGTGTGATTAACTACATAAACTCACCAGCTCATCAGATAACCTCAGATCTAAATAAAGAAAATACACTTGTTATTGGGGACATTTTAAGAAAAAAACCCACAACCAGTTATCCCAAAAAACTCCAACATTCCACTTTCATCCCAACACTCAGACCGACCAACAAAAAAATTCAATAAGGTAAAAAAGGGGAAACTTCACTATTTTTGTGAAAATTTTCTATTTTCTTGAATGTTCAATAAAAAAATTCACTTAATGGCAACATTTTTAGAAAAAACCACATACCCCTTAAGATAACTTTAGCATTCCACTTCAAGAAAATGATCCCATCCCAAAACTCAGAACAACCAACAAAATAATCCAACAAATTATAATAAGTAGGAAATCTTTACGATTTTTTGAGAAAGCTTTTGCTATTTTCTTGAATGTTTGTTTTAATAATTTTTTTGCACTTAACCCACTATAAACTATTGTCACGATAGTTTGTTTAGAAGTGTTATAATGCATTCTCATTATTTCCCATCGTCTAAAATAAAAGTCAATTCACTTACAAAAATATTTTAAAACAAATCTAGCTACTAAGACTATTCTCGTGGGATTAAAATTAGATTTAAAAAAAAAATATTCAAAAAATTGATGAAATGTGCGATTGAAAAATTGTGAGTCCTAAAATATGTAGTTAAAATTAATTATTGATTTTTACTTAGATTAAAATCTATATTTTAATTCTTAACAAACAACTCCTATATTTGAGCCCCAAATTTTTGGTAAATTTTGAAGAATGTGTAGTAAAATAATAGAGAATTTTTTTTTTAATTTACATGTAATTTTTTTTAATATACAACTTAACAAATAATCTCAAATATTTCAAATTTATTAATTTATCAAACTTGTAAACAACGGATACACCATCTATGTTTTATTGGCTTATAATAAGGGAACAGAAAAGAAAATGTCCAAATGAAAAAAAAAAAATAAGAAAAAAAATTGCAGCACATGTACACAACAATCAATATTGTAACATTTTAAATTTTAATTATTTGATATTCAAATTTTGTTTTAAAGAATTGTGGGACATAGAGTTTAGTACAACCTCAATTTTATATATATATATATATGAGCCATGCTATTCGTACAAGGGCGTTTACACGTCCGTGTACACGGCCCCACTGCTCTCCTCACAATAAGGGGGGGGGACATATTATTTTATTTGGACGTGGGCCCTCCCCTCGTGTGAGGGGAGTGTAAACGAACGGGTAAACTTAAGGGTACGAATGGATTTGCTCTATATATATACGGATTTGATCTCCTAAGCACCGTGTTTAATATATGCTAAGCACCGAGCTTATGTGGCAAAAAAACTACACACTAATGTAGTGTGCCACCTAAGCATGGTGCTTAGCATATACTAAGCACGATGCTTAGGAGATCATTACTNCACTCAGACCGACCAACAAAAAAATTCAATAAGGTAAAAAAGGGGAAACTTCACTATTTTTGTGAAAATTTTCTATTTTCTTGAATGTTCAATAAAAAAATTCACTTAATGGCAACATTTTTAGAAAAAACCACATACCCCTTAAGATAACTTTAGCATTCCACTTCAAGAAAATGATCCCATCCCAAAACTCAGAACAACCAACAAAATAATCCAACAAATTATAATAAGTAGGAAATCTTTACGATTTTTTGAGAAAGCTTTTGCTATTTTCTTGAATGTTTGTTTTAATAATTTTTTTGCACTTAACCCACTATAAACTATTGTCACGATAGTTTGTTTAGAAGTGTTATAATGCATTCTCATTATTTCCCATCGTCTAAAATAAAAGTCAATTCACTTACAAAAATATTTTAAAACAAATCTAGCTACTAAGACTATTCTCGTGGGATTAAAATTAGATTTAAAAAAAAAATATTCAAAAAATTGATGAAATGTGCGATTGAAAAATTGTGAGTCCTAAAATATGTAGTTAAAATTAATTATTGATTTTTACTTAGATTAAAATCTATATTTTAATTCTTAACAAACAACTCCTATATTTGAGCCCCAAATTTTTGGTAAATTTTGAAGAATGTGTAGTAAAATAATAGAGAATTTTTTTTTTAATTTACATGTAATTTTTTTTAATATACAACTTAACAAATAATCTCAAATATTTCAAATTTATTAATTTATCAAACTTGTAAACAACGGATACACCATCTATGTTTTATTGGCTTATAATAAGGGAACAGAAAAGAAAATGTCCAAATGAAAAAAAAAAAATAAGAAAAAAAATTGCAGCACATGTACACAACAATCAATATTGTAACATTTTAAATTTTAATTATTTGATATTCAAATTTTGTTTTAAAGAATTGTGGGACATAGAGTTTAGTACAACCTCAATTTTATATATATATATATATGAGCCATGCTATTCGTACAAGGGCGTTTACACGTCCGTGTACACGGCCCCACTGCTCTCCTCACAATAAGGGGGGGGGACATATTATTTTATTTGGACGTGGGCCCTCCCCTCGTGTGAGGGGAGTGTAAACGAACGGGTAAACTTAAGGGTACGAATGGATTTGCTCTATATATATACGGATTTGATCTCCTAAGCACCGTGTTTAATATATGCTAAGCACCGAGCTTATGTGGCAAAAAAACTACACACTAATGTAGTGTGCCACCTAAGCATGGTGCTTAGCATATACTAAGCACGATGCTTAGGAGATCATTACTATATATATATATATATATATATATATATATATATACATATATATATGACATTACTCTTATTTTATATTCAAATAAAAACTCTAGAATTGGGACCGTGCACAGGCTAAAATTGAGGGATACGGGGGTTGGAATTTTTACGTATATGTGGTTTTCGTTTCATTTTCTTTATATAATCATTTACTTTATCATTAAAGGTGTAATGCATTTTATCCTTTCAAAAAGTTACATTTGTGAAACATCACGCATTATCAATGAAAATTTGAACGGAATTATCTGGTAGGGACCCATAAAGTCTAGTTCTTGTGTGAAAGTGATTATTTGAAAATTGATTTTTCAAGAATATGTAGTTAAAATAAAAGAAAATTATTATATTAATATATAACAATAATTTTTAGCAAACGTTGTTCAAAATGACTATTGAGAAAAGTTATTTTCAAATAATACATTCAACAAGGGGTTATCAAAAAGGTGAAAAGTTTCAATTTCCTTAAAATAAATTGCAACTTCTTTATTGTTAATTTTGCTTTAAAAAACGAAATATTGTACTTTCATCTCTAATCTTTGCAAAATATAATGAATTTGCACTCAATGTTTATTTTAGCATAATCAATTCTCAACCTTTCCGTTTAACCACGAGTGGAAGTGGATTAGGATGGGTGTTGACAGGATGGGTGGGTGAGCTTGGTTCGAGAAAATGCAATTTTTCAAAAAAATAAAAATAAAATTACGTGTTAATATATTTTTAAATGAGATTCATTTGCATTTTTTTTGAAAAGATGTGGGATTCCATTTACACTTTTTCCTTATTTTCCTTATTTTACTATTTTCTTTTATTATTTTTTATTTAAATAGAATGACTAATTCGACATGTAATGACCAAGATGGGGGGAACTACGAATTTTACTATATAATAATTGAAATGTTGAGAATGAATTATACTTTAAAAAAACAAAAAAAAAAAGGGAAGGTGAAGGTAGATTTTGTTACATTTGGCAAAGTTTGATGAGAAAAAAATGAAAATGTTGCTAGAAAAATGATTAGGTGGGAGAAATTAGAAATATAGAAAGTGATGTATTATGGTATTGCATTTACAATCCGAGATGCGGAAAGAGACAGGACATAAGAGGCATAACTTCGTTCGAGGATCAGTAGGGCCTCTCATTTTTAACTCACTTTATCCTAGTCAAATATTCCCATTTTCACTCAAATAACCTTTTTTTTTTTTTTTTTTTTTTTTTAATCTACAAGAAGATATAGGCCCTGTTCGGTATAATTTAAAATTGAAAATTTGGTCGTTATTGGGTCCCACTCATCTAATATAAATAAACAATAACGACTAATTTTTTGATTTTAATCCAATTTTAATTTCTACTGAACACGTCCATAATCATGTTTATTATACTATATTCTACTATTGTATGATACATGAGTGCTAGGTGTTTAGTTTACAGATACATGAATTGAAGTAAAATGTAAGATCAAATACAAGAGTTAAGGTGAAATCGACCAGAATAGATTGAACATTTGCTAGAGAAAACTAAAAAGCAATGACGACAAAGTGTTCGTTTGGCATGGCTTTTGCATTTTACTTTCTTTTTTGTACAAGAAATTCGTGAAGAAACTAACTTAATTTTTATTTGAAAATTATTTTTAAAAGGGTTCTCTATTTCGAGAGTGATTTTGAAGGAAACCACATTGTACCGGTTCCTATAAAAAATTCTTCTACTTAAAGGAAACACTTTTAAAATTAGTCAAATGAATTTAAAAATAGCTTTTGGGTCTCAAAAGGGCATGCTAACATATTTTAGAATGAATTATAAAGATTTAACATATTTAGAGCATATTCAAGAGACTTTTTTTTTAATTAGTGTATTCTAAAATTTAGAGAATATCAGAATAAAAAAAATTTAAATACTCCAATAAAATCTTTATATTTAACGCTTAATTTTACTACTCTCAAAATATAATTATTATTTTTCTCTATTTTTTATTTTCACTAGCTTTTTTTTTTTCAAATTATTATATTATTTGTTTTATTAAAAATTGACATATTTTGTATGCATTTAATTATATAAAGTGGATATGACTTTCTAAATTTGGAGAGTCAAATTCACTATCTAAATTAAAATGTTAATTTAAAGAGTATAATTTTACGGGTTAAGACTTTTTAAAATAGAGAGTATTTCGTATTTTAAAAATCTCTTGAAAAATCTCTTAGCACTTGTTCGACAACCTTTATTTTAAAACTCCTTATTTCTTGTATTTATTTTCAACAATACATTAAAAAAATAAAATATTCTGTACGTAAACCCAAATTTTTTTCTACTTTTAATTACACATTCTCTAAAAAATCTCTATTCAAAACATAATTTTTCTCTAATTTCTCTTATAATGACCATTAAACATGGCTTAATTATAAATTTTATTTACCCGTTTCTTATAACTAATTGAAAAAACTACTAGTATTCATGGTGAATGAGCTAAATTCTAGTCCAATTTGTCATTGAAAATTAAACAAACAATTAATAAGTTTAGTGAGTACTTTTGAGATCTTTAAAACACTCACAATTAACAAAATTGTTTCTCTTCCCAATATCATAGATCCATCCATCATGGATTATATTTTAAAGTAAGAGGAATTATTAACTTGGGCCTATTTCAAGGAAAAAAGACGTGATAGAATAATAAAGTCAAGCTTAAGTTGAAGGGGTCGACTCGATCCGAGCAGTTTCTAGTGTACTAAAAAATACATGATAGTAGACCATCATTTAATTCTACAAAAATTCTATTTTATAAAGAGTCGAGTCGAAAATAGATCATAAGTTTATTAACACATTTACAAAGATCACAATTGATTCAACTACTTTCATCTAGTTACATCCGAGGGTCAAGTTGGTTGCCCTTTTGAGCTCGGTTCGACGTAAACTTCTGCAACTTGACAAAAATTCAGATTTAAGCCTTTTGGCCTCTTAAATCTGAATTATATATACATAAAATAATATGGAAAGAAGAAGCAAATAAAGATTTTCGAAGTGTGAAGCAGGAGAAATCAGTACGAGAAGAAACACTAATTGTGAGATCAAGAAATTATTTTGACAACTTTCTTGACTATTTATTAACTAACTGATCGTTGATTTACTTTTAGCGACAAGCATATCTGTCAAAGAGAATATATCAATTGTAAGTAAATTTTATTGACATGATTTTTATGGACTACTTTGTTTGTGTGAATCATTTCAAAAGATGCTATATTATGCCCTTGTGTGATGTTTATTTTTTTAAAAATTAGTTTTGTAAAATATGAAATTATAAAGGAAGAAAAAATTACGACAAAAATGTGAAAAATTAAATTTCAAACCAGGGATATACGTAATGATGGCAAGGCCAAAGTCATATCAATGTCAATGGATTACATTCAAATGTTGATCCACGCTCATGATCTTTCTTTTGAGGACAATAATTTGTTGACCGCTATTCAAAGTTAATAATAAGCTTTTGCTTTGAAAAATTGATGAGCCCACGCCCCCCAACCCCCCCTCCCCTCCATATATATATACATACATACATATATATATATATATAATTCATCATTTTATTTTATTTTTTTTATAACGAAATTATTAATCATCTATAAGATATGAATGCATGACATTTACAAAGTGGGGTTATATTTGTATATTATTTTTTCACAAAGATAAGTTAGATCAATCAAGTTCGGAGCAATTTTAACTTTAATTTGACCCTTTTGAAGCTTGAGAAATATCATGTATGGATCAATCTGCCTATATAGGCACTAGATAACTCATAGGAGACTGTCCGATATGAGCATTTTTCCTTTCTTTTGTGTGCTTACCCTAGTCGTTAGGCGAGAAAGAGAGTTTCAAAGCGATAAGTAGAGATTTATGTTTTTTTTTTCTTTCTTTTTTTTTAAATTAATCAAAAACAAATAAAAATTATTAGACGCGTGGCTCGTACAACATAAGACATGCCATTATTTAGGCGATTGATTTACTCTAAAACGACATTTTTATTACCTATTGTTGGATAATTCCTTTTTTGACCGATTTTTCAGTCGAAAAATTGTAAACCATCCATGATTGAATTGTCATAATGATGACAAAATGTTGATAATTGATATAATGTTCTAATCTTATCTCTAAAATAATTTCTCACTTACTCACGCCTACTAACTTTATTACTTTGAACAACATTTTCAAAGGAACCTAGTCATAGCCTTTGATTCGTAGTCTCCTTTTTGTAATATAGTAGCAGAAATTATTTTCTTGAGAATTCTTTTGAAAGAGTCCTCTAATTTTTATGTGATTATAGGTCCTCAACTTTTAAAAGTTATATTTTGGATCTCCAAACAACGGTAATCATCAATATAAACGTTAAAATCGCCTATAACTTTTACATGACACAAAGAGGGTAATATGAATCATATCAATTAGTGCGGCGACATAACATGGATAAGACTCTTGATTCTTACATTAATTTGATTGGACCCTTATTGAATTTAATTTTTAATTAACCATAACCACGTAATTAAATATTCTTAAGATTATTTATTAGGTACTTAACCTTCATAAATCAAATTTCTAACTCATTGTTATAATCATATCTAATTTCTTTGCCTTTACAAAATTGGTTTTTATTATTCGTTTGAAGAATTTAGTGATAGGTTGTAAAATAAGTGCATGCATTTGGTAGTTAAAGCATCTCATTTTGCTTTATATAAAAAAAATTTAATAGAAAAAGAGTTAGCATCACATTGGAGTGAACTGAAGAGGCTTGGGCGAACTTTAGGCCCCGTTTGTCTCTCATTATTTCAAAACATTGTTTGCTACAGTAAGATTCTCCTCCACACATTCACCCAATACAATATTTTACACAAACTAATAAAATTACTTTAAATTTCAACCACACATTCTCCAAAAAATACTATTCATTACTCAATTTCTTCTACAATAATGGGAGACAAACACACACTTAATTTACAATCAATCGTATCATATCGCTTGAGTTTTGTTAACGTGTATATTAGAATTAGTTGGTATGTTCGTCAAAACTAAAGAAAATGTTTATATATCATCGCAATCGACGAATTTATAATAATTAAGGTCATCAGCTAGTTGCACCTTCCTCAATGTATCTACAACACCAACTAATGAAAATTAATGGGATAAAAAATTCAAATGCACTTTCCAAATGGGGACATTTGTATCTAGAACTACCACAATCATGCTAGAAACCTATTTGTTAAATGGGCATCTCTTAAGTAAAACCAAAATTGATTTTTGGCTACGGATGGGGACTTGTTACACACAAATGTTAGTTTGGTTACAAAGCGACAATTTTTTTTTTTAATTTTTTTTTATGATTGATTTGGATTGTAATCTTAACCCTTGCCTTGTAGTTAAAATATTTTTTAAAGGCAAGTTTTAAAGTTCCCCTCATTTCTGTGTAAAAATATTCTTCACTCCGAGATCCATCTACACAATTTACTACAAGACCATAAGCACCAAAGACAATTTGCAGATCAATTATGTTATTTGTACAATCATATTTGATAATGTTGGTCAAAATTCAGACAATTGATTTAAAAAACAGTTTTTGAAATGGAGAAATGTGATATTGTCAATCAATATTATCGAACTAGATTGTACATGTAGCATGATTTTTGTAGACAGACAACATAAGAGTAACAAATGCGATTTTATGCAACTAATGAAGACAAGCTTTGCATAGCATTCATACAGTAAAGTTGTCAAATGTGGTTTTATTTTACGGATTTTTAGCAAAATATATATTTTTGGTTACAAAATCCATTTTTATGTTAGTAATTTAGCTCTTCATGAAAAACATTTCCGGTCAATAGTCTCAAATGTCAATAATTTTATTCTATTATACACTGACTCAATGGATCTAGTATAAACGTTCTAAAATATTAAACTTTAGCTTAAAAGAGAAATTAAGTTGCGTAGTTGTTTTACTTAACTCTCTCTGGGCGACCTTCTCCTTTTTCTTTATGAGATGCGTTCAATGGTTAGTAAAATAAGTCACTTAAATTGTTTTTGTTATTCTACGTAATTTATGTAATGGCTAGCTCATTGTCATATTCTTGGAGCTAAGATAATTTGTACAACTTTTTTCTAAATTTTCGAATATTCGACAAAAAGCTCAATTGTGTTATGACATTCGATAAGATGAAAGAAGAATTAAAGTTATTCTTTCTAAACTGTGGACGTAGTATTTTTTAACCTTTGATTCTATTTGAAGATAATAATTTGACTCTTGTGAACAACAAATTGCAATGGAAGAACCTACTCTTCACATTGCACAATTAATTCCATATTCTTTCGAAGACTTAATTTGATTAATAAAATATGTAATGAATCGTGTGTAAGATGAATAGTTAACAATACAATTTTACGGTATTTGTAGGAGTTAATTTTTTTCTTTTGTTCTGGTAAGGTGTTTGAATATAATTGTTGTATATATATTAGTGTTTATAGTCAACGATTCAATTTGGTGCTCATATACTGAAAGGTATTTTAGGTAAATTAGATAATGTAAAATCGAAAATATGGAGGCATAAATGGTCGCTTTTTAACCCTAATTTTCCTCGTATTCCTCAAAATATAGTATTAGTGAAATTCAATTTAATTTTTTCTACATATATTTTGAACAAACTATAATATTTTAGAAACTTTGATTTGTTACAGAAATAAGATAATTATTTTTTGTATCAAATTGTAGCTATTTTGACTCATGATGAGTGGAACGACTCTGGCCTTATGCCAATCTGTTACATTATATATACAATCTATTTTGGGAGAATCTATACCTAATTTACCTCTCACGGTTTTATATCGTGTCCCCCAAAATCCAAATTCATGACATGTGCCTTATGAGAGACATTAACTGCTACTTGATTCCAAAACTCAACTTAAGTTTCTCATAACTTGATTTCAAATCTTAAGGGAAGCGATAGATAGTCGTGAGGGGACACAGACTGTCATAACACTTTAAGAGAGCATATACACTTCTTACCCCTTATGGATCCAATACCTATCCCATTTACCTCTTGGACCAAGACACCAAGTGATATAAACATATACATCTTTGTTGTTATTGGCAAATTATACATCCATTACATATCCAAATGATAAACGGTTGGAAAAGTGGATTGGGAAAATCACTCGAAATTAATAAGAATATAAATTTGAGGAGGAAACAAACTTTTATCAACTTTACTACAGTCTTTTTTTCCAGTTTTCCTCATTCACTCAAATGGTTCATCATGCTCTATATATAGGCCTCATGTGACTTCTAGATTACCTCAACACTTTGAATGTCTCACATAATTACAAGGAGTGTACACGCGAATTTTACCGACTCTCACAATGTGTGGGACCCATCGAAATAAAAAATGAAAAAAAAAACTCCACCCCCCGGCATTTGCAAGTGGTATCGACCACTTTAGTGGCTTTGTGAAAATATGTGAAACTAGATCGTTTGTCTTCACTTTTTTCCACATGGATCAACTTTCTTGAAATGCAATCTCTAGTAAAATGAAACCTTGGATCAATGTGCCTACTTTGATCAGGGAACACGAGGTTAATTGACACGGCAATAGTCAACTTGTTGTACACATTAATCTCCGTTGCTTCCTTTTGCACAACTCCAATTTCTTTAAGTAAATTTCTTAACCGTATTGTATGACAAGCAGAAGATGTGGCAGAAACATATTTAACCTAACAGGTAAATAAAGTTACAATAGGTTGCTTTTTAGAGTTCCAAGTGAAAGTAGTATCGCCCATAAAGAATGCAAATCCTGTAGTATTGTTACGACCAAAATATCTCAGATCCAGCGGCTATCACAATATCCCTTCAGCTCATAGTGAAATCTGGTGGGAAGTCTGGTGTTTTGGGAGAGATGAAAAGGCAATCGTTATTTTATTGTTTTTAAATAATTACATCAATACAAGATCACTACCTATATAGTGCTAACCTTCCTAACTCTAGTCAATCACATAATGAATGGAATAAACAATAATATGGCAATAATAATTACAAATCATTACAGATGGCAATTTCCTTCTATGCCTGTATATGGATATTTGTTTCTTTTAATACTCCCCCTCAAATTGGAGCATGTATGTCAAGAATGCCCAACTTGCGATTAAGTGTGTGAAAAGGAACTTTGCCCAATGGTTTAGTGAACAAATCTGCAACTTGGTTTTCGCTTGATATATATGCTGTTTTAATTTCCCTTCTATCAATCCGTTCTCGGACAATGTGACAGTCGATCTCGATGTGCTTTGTTCTCTCATGAAAAATTGGGTTAGCAGCAATGTGCATCACTGCTTGGTTATCACAGAATAAAGTCACAGGTTGAGTATGACTAACACGCAAATCTTGTAATAATTGTCTTATCCAAGTTAACTCACGATTGATAGAGGCCATAGACCTATATTCTGCCTCAGCTGAAGATTTAGATACCGTAGTCTGCTTTTTGCTTTTCCAGGAAATGAGTGATTTCCCAAGGAAAACGCAATATCCCGTTACTGATCGACGTGTAGTAATATCCCCAACCCAATCTGCGTCACAAAATCCAATCAAACTTAGATTATTTTCTGAGGGAAAGAATAGTTCTTGTCCTGGTGACCCTTTCAAATATCAAAGTAGACGATGAGCGACGTCAAGATAAGGTCTTCTAGGCTCTTGCATGAATTGGCTAAGAGTGTTGACTGAAAAATAGATTTCGGGCCTCGTGATGGTCAAGTAAATCAATTTTCCGACCAATCGCCTATAATGTGTTGGGTCTTTGAGTAAATCACCATTAGTAGAAGTAAGCTTCAGAGATTGTTCCATAGGAAATTTGGTAGGTTTTGCCCCAAGTAGCCCAGCTTCTTAAAGGATATCAAGAGTGTACTTGATAGAGATTCCCATTTTAGACCAGGCTATTTCGACCCCAAGGAAATATTTCAACAATCTGAGGTCCTTTAACTTGAAACAAGATGCAAGGAAGTTCTTTACATTGTCAATGGCCCTTTGATCATTTCCTGTTATGATCATATCATCAACATATAGAAGAATAGTAGTAAATAAGTCTCCACAAACCTTTGTGAAAAGAGAGTAGTCAGCCCGTGACTGCTGAAAGCCGAATTTGCAGATGGCAGAGAGAAATTTGTGAAACCATGACCGTGAGGCTTGTTTCAACCTATACAAGGATTTGTGAAGTCGACATACAAACGGTGACTCCCTCTGTCGACAAAAATTGGGTAGAAGATGCATGTAGACTTCCTCGATAAGATCTCCATGTAAAAAGGCATTTTTGGACATCCATTTGATGAAGATTCCATCTACGGACTGAGGCAATAGCAAGAAGGCATCGAAGAGTCGTAAGTTTGGCAACGGGGACAAATGTCTCTGTGTAATCAATACCTTTTTGTTGGGTGAAGCCTTTGGCAATGAGGCGAGCTTTGTATCTTTCAACAGTGCCATTGGAATTGTATTTGATTTTGAACACCCATTTATATCCAATGGGGTGGTGACCCGAAGGAAGAGGAACTATGGACCAAGTTTTGTTTGATTCAAGTGCATCAATTTCAGTCTTCATTGCCTCAATCCATTTTGGGTCCTTACAAGCCTACTCATATGTAGCTGGTTCAAACAAATGAGAAATGGAAGACGTGAAAGCATGATAGCTACGAGAAACGTTAGCATATGACACGTACCTTGAAATAGGATGGTGAGTACAGAATTTAACAAGAAGAGATGATTCCTGAGCAGGCAGAGAATGGTTGATATAGTAATCTCGAAGTCGAGCTGGTGTATGGGTTTCCCTGCTAGAACGTCGAGGTATAGGTTCTATTCCGATCGAGGGTCAAGGTGTCTGATGGGGACTGTTCGGTCGTCCAGTAGGTTCTGTGTTGGATAACTGTACTGGGTCAAGCTGAGAGGAGTTATCATGTGGCTGTGTAGGTTGTAAGTCGATGTTTGGTGCAAGAGGTTGGACTAAGGGCTCTTCTATATTCATGTCTATGGGTTGTGGCAAGGTTAGTGTGTCATGTTGGTCATGGTGAGGAGTGTTGGAGTATGAAAATATGTTTTCGTGAAATATGACGTCTCGGGAGGCGAGGAGTGTTTTTTCAGCCAAATCATAGACTAAGTATCCCTTTTGCCCCGATGGATACTGAAGGAAAACACATCGTCCTGCCCGAGCATCAAATTTATGAGTAGGTGTAGGTTAGTGACAAAACATAGGCAGCTATAGACTCGTATGTGAGAATAAGGTGGTGGCCTTTTATGTAATCGTTCATATGGCGTTTGGTTGGATAAGAGTGGTGTGGGTAAGCAATTGATGAGGTAGCAGGCCGTTTTGATATGTTCTCCCCAAAATTCCAAGGGGAGGTGTGCTTGGAAACGAATTTCTCGTGCGACGTTTAAGAGATGACGATGCTTGCGCTCAACTACGCCATTTTGTTTTGGTGTGTAAGTGCAAGATCGATGGAAGTTGGTGCCATTTTCTTTGAGGAATGTTTGTAAAGAGATGAATTCTTGTCCATTATCGAATCTTAAGGTCTTTATTGAAAGATTGTGTTGTGTTCGGACCCAAGCAAAGAAAATTTTAATGATGGCCGGAGTTTTAGACTTATGACGCATGAGATGGATCCAATTATAACGAGAAAAATCGTCCACAATTGTCAAAAAATAACGAGCTCAAGAATGAGAATAAATTTTACGAGGCCCCTAAATATCACAATGTATTAAATCAAAAGGTCCTTGACTAGAAATGGTACTAGTGGAAAACGGCAAAGGAGATTGTTTTGCTAAATGACATGCATCGCAAACATTATTAGAATTAAAGCAATTTCCTGGAACATATTTGGACAGTAGTTGAAGTGAAGGACTTGAGGGATGTCCGAGACGTCTATGCCAAATTTTGGAAGTGTGGTGAATGGTATTGGATAGATGTGGACTTTGGTTTGGTGTGAGATAATAGAGACCATTACTCTGCATGCCCAGTCCAATCATCTTCTACGTAGTTAAATCATGCACAACACGAAAATCAGGATAGAATGTCACATTGCAACCTAAGGCTTGTGTAATTTTGTTAATTGAAAGTAAATTCACTTTGAATTTTGGAACATGTAGCACATCATCGATGACCATATTATTGCACAGTTTCATGGACCCAATAGATTTAATCTCAGTATGTCCTCCATTTGGCAATTGCACAGTAGCATGTTTAGATGTAATTTTATTGTCAATCGGTGGGTCCTTAGATATGTGGTCAGTAGCCCCACTATTAATAATCCACGTGTTATTTGTATAGGCAAGAGAGGATTCAGTACCTGAAGTGTTGATAAAATAATTGGTGTTACTTATCTCTTTGTGAAGGAGTGCCATGATTTGGTTGTATTCTTTCCCAGTGAGTTGCTTTGTTTGTTCTGTCTCTGCATTGGAAATGGCTAGAGAATTAGTGGATTTCTTTCTTCTCGGCTTGATTTGTTTGCCATGGAATTTATGGCCAGGAGGGAACCCATGAAGGAAGAAACAATGATCAATGTTGTGGCCATTTATATTGCAATGAGAGCAGTGTCGATCTTCCTAGGAATCAAAAATTCGATTGGGCCGATAGATGTCCGATTTTGTGTTTTCTGTCCAGTCCAGTTAATATTGTGTTGTCCAGTGAGTTCTCGGTTGGCTGTTACTTCCGTCTGTCTCTTATGTTGTAAGATTAGGGAATGGACTTTTCAAGTATTAGGGAGAGGATTCATCATAAGTATAGAACCACGAACCGTGGAGAATGAATCATTCAACCCCATAAGAAATTGCACGTCTCTCTCATTCTCTTCTCTTTCATCGAATTTTTTGAGGCCCCCACAATTGCAGACAATTGGTTCATGGTATGAGGCTAGTTCATCCCAAAGAGCTTTCAACTTGGTATAATATATTGACACAAATTGGTGTCCTTGTCGGTGTTCTGCAATTTCTTGACGGATTTGATAGATACATGTGTCATTCCCTTGTGAGAATCTTTCATGGAGGACATTCCACACATCAACTACAGATTTATCATATATGATGATGTTGGCAATGTCTGGTTGTACGGAGTTAAGGATCCAAGAAAGTACCATGTGGTTGCAACGCTCCCATATCGGAAACGTGTCATCAGTCTTGAGTGGTGCCTTTACTGTCCCATTGATTGAACCCAATTTTGTTCTGGCGCTTAGAGCTATTCGCATTGCGCTCCATTGTCCATAATTGATTCCTTCGAGTGGTTTGGAGATAAGAACCAGGCCGGGATGATCGAAGTGATGTAAAGTGAGTGGATCCGATTGGTTAGTTGTTATCTCAGATTTTGAAGTTCCATCTCCCATGGTTGCAAGTGATTTCGAGCTTTCATTCTCCATTGTTGCAGTAGAAAATTATTCCCTAGAATCAGTAATGCTCTGATACCATGTGAAATCTGGTGAGAAGTCTGGTGTTTTGAGAGAGATGAAAAAGTAATCATTATTTTATTGTTTGTGAATAATTACATCAATACAAGATCACTACATATATAGTGCTAACCTTCCTAACTCTAGTCAATTACATAAGGAATGGAATAAACAATAATAATTACAAATCATTACAGATGGCAATTTCCTTTTATGCTCATATATGGAGATTGGTTTCCTTTAATACTCATAATCGTAAAAAGAAATTAAAAAAAAAACCCATAATGAAGTGTGCTTTTGAGTTCATGAAGAATTCTTTTAGCTACCTTGAAGTAAGCTGGAGTAGGAGATTCCATGTAACGACTTACTAATCCAACTCCAAAGAGAATATCCCGCCGATACAGATCAGATATCTCAAATCTGAATCAAACTCTTGAAATAGGTTGGGTAAACAGCTTCTGCATCTTCACGTTTTGACAATTTCAAACCAGTCTCTGCAGAGTTGCCACCGGTTTGGAATTGGTCATATTGAATCTTTTAAAAACATATTTGGCATAATGTTCTTGAGAAATAAAAATGCCTTCCTTAGTTTGCTTCACCTCGATGCTGAGATAGAATGACATAGTCCCAGGTCCATCATCTCAAACTCACATTTCATTGCCTCCTTAAATTCCTCGAATATGCATGTATTATTCCCTCTAAAAATTAAATCATTCACATAGAAGCAAACAAGCACTTCTCCTTGATTGTTAGTTTTTTAATAAAGAGCATGTTCGTGAGGTCATTTTATAAAGCCAATTTTCCTGAAGTACTCGTCAATTATGTTATTCCATGCTCTTGGGGTTTGTTTTAATCCATATAAAGCCTTAATCAATTTAGAACTCTTATCATCTCCGCCTTTCACAATATAGCCAAGAGGTTGTTCCAAGTACACTTCTTCTACAAGGTAGACATTCAAAAATGCTGATTTGATGTCTATTTGATAAATCTTCCAATTGTTTTGGGTAGCAAGAGAAATTATCACCCTCATTGTCTCCAAGTAAGCAACATGACCACTTCTTCATAGTCTACACCATGTAACTGTGTTGGAAAATTGGTTTTTATTAGTTGATTTGATCAACTTTTGACCAATTATTTTAATCGGTCCCGTTAGTTGGACAAAATATTTCTTTGGCCAAGTATGTTCTACTCCATGAATAGATTAATATAATGTATTTATTTTCTCAAAATCAATTTAAGGTGAATAAGAAATTAAGGCCAAAAGATGACCACTTTAAGTTGAAATAAATTGGAGTAAAAATTGGTAGTAAATTGGAAAAGTGTCAATCTCACATAGGAAAGCTAGAAGAGTATAAACCATTTTATATTGCTCAAGTTTAGGACTTTGATTTGGGCCCCAAGAGGTACCTATAGTCTTTGAAGGGGAGAGAACCTACATGCTAGTAGGTTGGGCCAAAGTCCGCGCGCGCCGCCCTCAGTTCGACTGGCCCGCTTGGTACGGCACGGGTCATGGGCTTGGGTTTGACTTGAGCCAACTGATATATATTTTTTGGTAAAATAATATTTGATTTATATTATTTAATTATTTTTTAAAATAATAATATATTCAATTTATATTATTTT
>CAIGRF010176125.1:0-18036 GCA_903798235.1 Fraxinus ornus
TCAATACTCATCCCTTGTATGATTGAAAAGAGCAAGTATACTCTATCTTTTGTCACATCTGTGGTGTGTCTAGTCAGCATAAATCGTGCACAAATGAATAAAAACAACACCTTTCCGTCTAGATCAAGGTAGTTTGAATCAAAGTTGACTGGTTCTCCACTAGAGGAAAAATTTCAAAAGGGTTGCTCACCCCCCAAACTTTGGAGCAAAGAAATGTGATCGATAGAACTTTCAAGGAACTGGTGATATTTACCCTTTTCAATAGTTGGTAGTCCGTAATGGGCATTGATGGTAAGCTTGTCAAATTTCACCGGTTTCCCACGTACCATGAATGTATACTCCCGTCGGTCAATTGCATTGGAATAGAACTCTTTAACAAGATTCACCACAGCCTTAGGAGGGGATACCGTAAATTGCTCCCAGTTTCAATTGACAATGGCTTGGTATAATGTTCTGTGATGGCTACAATGTAGAGTGAGTCCATGTTCTTCACCCAACGATTTATTCAAAATCTTATCTTGGTATCGTTTTTGAGCTTCCGGACTTGTGAATTTCTTTGACTGTCCACTGGAAGAACTCGAATGACCGGCCTGTCGACTTGATGAAGCTCTTGGTCACTTAAGGGTAACATTCAGATTCTTGCTCATTTTTGCAACCAAAACTTTGTTCAAATACACAAACACCAACACAACAAATTGCTACCACCACTCAAATAATCTCAAAAACTTCTTTTTCAACAATTCATGCTCTTCAGCCCCTCACAGAACTTTTATCGAACGCCTCATATGCATAAATACTCAAACATTGGCTTTAGAATATTCCTTCAACACATAATGTCTACCAGCATAAAACATCACAAAAAAACATAATCATGAGAATGTAGACAAGATTTAGAACACTTACTTTTGTCCTTTGAATGGGAGAAATGGAGTTGTAGTGATGGCCGGATTTATCCCTCCAAACTTGTAGAAAATGATGAAATCTTGGTATGGGTTTTGGGTGAGATGAGAAAAGATGAATTTTTGGGAAGAAGTGGGTGTCGATCGGTGGTGAGGGGATGTGGGCGGTGGCTGTTGTTGATGGAAGTAAAGGAAGAGTGTGAAGAAATTTGAGAAGTTAGGGATTTAAAATGAAGAATTTGGGGAAAATTTATTTTTAAAAAAATGGGTGAGCGCAGGGGCACCTCGCCATGGCGCAGGGGAGCCCATGCTAAAACTTTTTTTTTTTATTTTAGGCGTGGTTGCGCCTTGACATGGCACAGGGGCACCCACGTCTTCTGCCAAAATCTGGGTAGGTCTCCAAGCAATGTTCTCGTACACTCTGTTCCAAATTAATGCATCAATGAACTTGTTCAATCAAAATAAACAAAAAAAATTAACAATTGAATAAATGAACTAGAAAGTGAGATAAACAAGAATGAACGTTAAAAGAAAAAGAATTAGAAATTCGAAAAATTGGGCTGCCTCCCAAATAGCGCTTGGTTTAACGTCATCAGCCCGACGCTCCTTTTGTTTTAGCTAAGTTCCACCAAATTGATAAGAGACACGTGGCGCTCTTCCTATCCATAGTAGTGCTTGATGCGCTGTTCATTGACCTAAAATGTTGTATTATCTTTGCCTTTTAGCTCAACTGCACCAAATGGAAACATCTTTGAAATTGTGAAGGGACTCGACCACCTAGACATCAATTTCCCTAGAAAAAGTTTCAATCTCGAGTTGAAAACCAATACTTGTTGTCCCGGTGCAAAATTCTGTTGTAGTATGTGAGCATCATGCCAAGATTTTGTCTTCTCCTTATATATCCTCGCATTCTCGTAAGCTTCATGTCGAAACTCATCCATTTCATTCAGCTGTAAGAGTATTTGCTCACCAAAAGCTTTTAAGTCAAAATTTAATTTCTGTATTGCCCAAAATGCACGGTGTTCAAGCTCAACTGGAAGATGACATGTCTTTCCAAAAACCAATCGATTATGGGATATGCCGATCGGTGTTTTGAAGGCTATACGAAATGCCCATAATGCCTCATAAAGCTTGAGTGCCCAATCCTTACGGTTGGGATTAACCGTTTTCTATAAAATCTGCTTGATTTCTCTATTGGAGAGTTCAGCTTGGCCATTTGCCTATGGGTGGTATGCAAGTGTCCTCTTGTGTCTCACTCCATATCGTGCCAACAAATTAGTCATTAGTTTGTTGTAAAAATGTGTTCCTTCGTCACTGACAAGTGCTCAGGGTGTTCCAAATCGAGTAAATATATTCTTTTGAAGAAACTTTAGGACCACCTTAGCGTCATTTGGTGTAGCTACTGCCTCAATCCACTTAGAGACATAATCAACTACTAGGAGAATAAATACTTGACCACAAGTTGGTGGATAGGGGCCCATGAAATCAATTCCCCAAACGTCAAATAGTTATACTTTCAGCATGTTTGTCAATGTGAGTTCATGGCGTCGTGATATATTACCTTGACACTGGCAACGATCACATGACTTCACATATATGTAACTATCACGGAACAGAGAAGGCCAATAAAAACTGGATTGTAACACCTTTGCTGCAGTTTGTGTTGGGACCAAATGACCTCCATATAGTGAAGAATGGCAGTGATGAAGGATAGATTGAGTTTCTTCAATAGGGACACATCTCCTGATGATTTGATCAGATCATCTCTTAAATAACAATGGATCATCCCATAGATACGACTTAACATCATGTTAAAATTTCTTCTTTTGTTGTAGGGAGAAATTCGAGGGCAAAACACCACAAGCTAGGTAGTTCACAAAATCAGCATACCATGGAAGTTTTGCTTCAGCCACAAAGAGTTTTTCATTAGGGAATTCTTCTTTGATAACTCCATCATCTTTCTTTTCTTGCCCTTCAAGTCTAGACAAATGGTCCACTACAACATTCTCACTCCCTTTCTTATCCTTGATCTCAAGATCAAATTTTTGAAGTAAAAGGATCCAACGAATCAATAGAGGCTTTGCATCTTTTTTCACAAACAGATAGCGAATAGCGGCATGGTCAGTATACACAATCATTTTAGTCCCAATAACGTATGGCCTGAATTTGTCAAATGCAAACACAACCGCTAACATTTCCTTCTCTGTTGTTGTGTAGTTCTGTTGAGCACTATCCAGAGTCTTACTTGCATAATAGATTGCTCTAAAGGTTTTATCTCATCTTTGACCTAGGACCGCCCCAACTGCAAACTCACTAGCGTCATACATAATCTCAAATGGTATACTCCAGTCTAGGACTATCATAATAGGTGCCGATACTAACTCCATCTTTATCTTGTGGAAAGCCTCGAAGCATTCATCAGTGAAGTCAAGGGCAGTGTCGTTCACTAAAAGATTACACAATGGCTTGGCACTATTTGAGAAATCTTTTGATAAATCGCCGTAAAATCCAGCATGTCCTAAGAAGCTTCAAATTCCTTTTATATTCCTCAATGGTGGTAATTTTTTAATAGCCACAATTTTCGCACGATCAACTTCTACTTCTTGAGATGAAACTCGATGGCCTAGCACAATTCCTTCTAGAACCATGAAGTGGCATTTTTCCCAGTTTAGCACAAGATTTGACTCTTCACATCTTTGAAAAATTCGACCCAGATTATCAAGGCACGTATTAAAAGAAGAGACAAAAATTGAGAAATCATCCATAAAAATCTCCATGATCTCCTCAACCATATCTGAAAAAATAGCCATCATGCAACGTTGAAATGTGGTTGGTACATTGCACAACCCAAAAGGCATCCTCCAAAAGGCGTAAGTTCCATATGGGCAAGTAAAAGTTGTCTTCTCTTGATCTTCCGGTGCAGTAGCAATCTAATTATAGCCTGAATAACCATCGAAAAAACAATAATATTGATACCCCGCCAAACAGTCAAGCATTTGATCAATAAATGGAAGAGGAAAATGATCTTTCCTCGTGGCCTTGTTAAGATTTCGATAATCAATACATACTCGCCATCTTGTAACAATCCTTGTGGAAATAACCTCATAGATATTAAATATAACTTCTTCACCATTAACACGCAAGGTCAACTCTCCATTTTTCACATCTATCAAAGCTCATCTAGTTGCTAAAAATGGTTGCCCAAGAATCAAAGGTACTTCCCCGTCATCTTCCATCTCAAGGACCACAAAATCTGCTGGAAAGATAAACTTATCTACTTTCACCAACACATCCTCTACAACTTCTCGAGGATAAGTGAGAGATCTATCCGCCAATTATAATGTGATGGTGGTTGGTTTTACATCTCCAAGTCCCAATTTTTGAAAAACAGAGAAAGGTATTAGATTTATACTCGCTCCCAAATTACATAGTGCCTTTTCAAAGAATGATCCTCCAATTGTGCAAGGAATGGTAAAGCTTCTAGGATCTTTCAATTTTTCTGGAAACTTCCTTTGTCTCAAATTCTTCAAGTCTACTCCTCTTAGCCATGATGTCTTTCATGAATTTGACATAATTTGGCATTTGCTTCGAGGCATCTACAAAAGGATTATTAATGTGAATTTTCTTAAAAATTTCTAAGAATTTAGCAAATTGAGAATCAAGCTTTTTCTTTTGAAATCTTTGAGGAAAAGGAAAAGAAGTTTTAAGAATTGGAGGATTATCCAGAAATAAATTGGATTTGGGCTCTTCAGCCTCCTTTGATGCTTTCAGTTCAGTTGTGCTTCCTTTATTTTCTTCATCCTCTTGGTCACTTGATGTTGTCGTCTTTGAAAAAGTGTCTACTTTTGTGCTTTTGTATTATGGATCTTTAAGGTCTTTACCACTCCTAAGAGTAATAGCCTGACAATGCTCCTTCAGGTTCACTTCTGTATCACTAGGAAATCTTTCTTTTTGATGAACATTCGAAGAGGATGCTATTTGTCCAATTTGGGTGTCAATTGACTTGAGATGAGTCTCAATTCCTTGCAACCTTGCCTCATTCCTGTTGAACCTCTCTCTTGATTCCATCATAAATTGTCCTAGAATATCTTCCAATGACATCTTTCTCTCTGGAGCCTTGTTTTCAAACCCTGCAAGGGGTTGTAATATGTTTTTTGTATTACCAAAAGAAAAACTCTCATGATTACGGAGCACTGGGTGATATTGGTTAGACATGAAATTGTTCCGATAGTTGAAGTTGCGATTGTTCACCTGCTCTTCATTGTCAACTATGGCAGGAAAAACCATATTTGCTGCAGCTACAGATACTGTTCTTTGAGAAGCTTTTGGGTTGGTCAAGGCTCTCAATTGATGACAAAGCGCATCAACCTTTGTTGACATTTTTGTGAAGGCATCAATTTCATACATTCCAGCTGCTTCTTGGTCATTGCACGCTCATTTGGCCATTGATAACTATTGTTGACCATTTTCTCTAAAATTTCATATGCTTCATCAACCGATTTGCTCATTAAAGAACCACCAGCTATGCTGTCAATAATAACTCTTGTTTGACCATTCAATCCATTGTAAACCGATCAAGGAGCATCCTATCATCAAACCCATGTTGCGGGCACTTTCTTTGCATCTCCTTAAATCTTTCCAACACCTCATATAGGGGGTTCAAAATCCTTCTGACAAAATGAGCCAATCTCATCCCTTAATTGAGATACTTTTGATGGAGGGAAAATTTTTGCAAGGAATTTCGCAGTCAATTCTTCCCAAGTGTTAATGTTTCCCAATGGTAAAGATAACAACCAGCTTTTCGCCTTGTCTCAAGGGAAAACGGAAACAAATTCAGTTTGATGCTATTATCACTCACTCCATTCACCTCTACAGCATCAACCACTTGCAAGAACATAGAAAGATGAATGTTCGGGTCTTCATTAGGCAATCCCCCAAACTGATTCTATTGTACCATACTGATGAGTGATGCTTTCAGTTCAAAATTGTTGGCATTGATTGCTTAGTGCCTTATCCCATAATAATGCTCTTGGACTAACGGATTGAAGTAGTCTCAAAAAGGTTTTTCCCGTTGATCAGCACCTTCTTGTTAATTTTGGTTGTTTTACTCAGCCATTGCGTTCTCCTTAGCTTTCTTCTTTGCTCTTATTGTCCAAAGAGTTCTTTCAATTTCCAGATCAATATGAATTAAATTACAGCTTTTGAATTGCCGCATCAACTGTCAAAACACCTGAAAATACAAAAAGAATAATTCGAATTAAAACAAATTAAAAAAATTTTAATCTAGATTAAAATTAATGCTACTTGATAACAGTATTAATAAGAAAAGATAAATCAATCCCCGGGAGCGGCGCCAAAAACTTGATGCCAGAATTTTCCAACCGCAAGTGTACGGTGTCAAGTTTTAATATAGTGAGAGTAAAGTATCGTTTTCCACAGGGATTGAAATCAAATCCTAATAATTCCTGTAATTAAAATAACATTAATTTTATCTAGAAAACAGGAATATTGAAATGAGAGAACTAACTGAACTAATTTAAGTAATTGACAAAGCAATTAAACAAGATTAACACTAGTGGGCTTAAACTCTAGAGATCCAATTTCATCTACCCATCGATCATGCTTCAATCATCTAACTATTTCTTAATCTATTTTTATGGTTTATTAGTCAAGAACCCAAAATAATCTTAATCCCCTCTCTCGATGGCGAATTAAGAATTACTCTTAAAACCCTAATTTTGAGTCTCCATCTAAAATTAAGACGATAAAGTTCATTAAGATCTTTGGTTTTCTTAATAGTTACAAAGGATTTCATAGGCCTCTCGAACTCTATAATCTTCTAGGTTGTGTTTATCAATAGTCCCTATTTAGAATTCCTTCTCTCGATAATAAATCACAAATTCCATATCATTCAAATGGTGATCAAGCATTCAAACACATTAAGAGTACATAAACACAAATAAACCAATGGAATAACCTTTGAAATAGATATTTAAATGATCAAAGCATAATCTCTAGTGTTGGCTACATTGTATCTCTAGAAAAATAAACTACTCCATGAAAATATAAAAGAAAGCACAATTCATGTTTTTAAACATTGTTAGAGAATAAGAAGAACTCGTTGATTTGTGGATTCTTCAATCTCCAAGGGTGTTCTCTCTGGTGTGGCTGCTGGATTGCTTCCCAAAAGTCATTTTTTTAACCCCTCCAGCTGTATTTATAGTTCCCCCTTTAAACTCGTCAATTTTAGGGCTTATGTGGCGGGCTGGTGTCGTCACGGCACAAGGGTACTTGTCTTCTATCTGTTCGGTGCAGGGACGCCATCAAGGTGGCGCAGGGACATCTGTGCCCTCGGGTGAGAGTGATATTCCGATTGGTCGCGGGCACGCTTCGAAATGGCGCAGGGGTGCCTATACCTCTAAAGCTTTGGGAAAACCTCGCTCAATGTTGACTCTCTTATTATAAAAGCAACTGAATATAATACAAAAAACACATAAATGTAGTAGAATATCACAAATTCAGAAGGAAAAGATATCTAATAACTTTGTTATAAAACAAACTTATCATATTCTCATCAATACATGAATGAATATCATCACCTTTGTACCAGAAAAACTATCTTATTTACTCTCACCATCTTTGGTTACTTTATACCCAAGCTAGTAAGAACCGGGTTAAACTCCATGGTTATAGCTGAAAACTCGTGTAACTTCATGCTACTAAGAATATCATTCCTCTAACTTAGCATTTTGACACAACTTCCACATTAAGCAAATGAGGAAAAAATTTATGTGCGTAAGAACAAACCATGAGGCACAAAAGTGTTCTCTTTGCAGTCAAATCCTAAAGTTTACTCACTATTCATTATTCTTTGCACCGAAGAAAGAAACCTTGTGCATCAAAAAAATGAGCGAACGCTAATTTTTGTGGCCAGATGATAAGTGTATTTTATACACTTATTCGGGCCTCTAAAATATCGACATTTCATAATTCTTTTAATGGAATTATAGCCTAATTTATTATGTAATGTGTTATTAGGTGAAACTTTGTTAATGGAAGTGAAATTGAAAGAAAGAAACGAAAAAGGGAGAAAAAGGGCAATATCTAAAGTTAGGGGCCTAAAGCTCAAATACTCAAAAGTACTGTCGAAGCTCACGATGAAGATTCAAGAATGCTAGGGGTCAAATGGATACAACTAAAGGTCAAAATGAGTGAAAATAAATCAATTTTCAACCGCATATGGATGTCTAAATTTCTAGTTGGAGATTGAGATCCATTTTTGGCCTAGTAAACGTTCGAATTGAAAAAAGCTATTTCTATCAAGTTGTAGCCTTTTGAGTTATCTTTCCAACGCATGTTGAATCATCTTATTCGGATATCGAAAGTAAAAGTTATGATAAAATTACTGAAATAGACGTAGGTTGGATAGAGACTCAACGCTCAGGAGCTACCCCAGGTGCTGCGCACCACCACAGATTTTAGATTTTTATTGTTTGGGCTGCGAAAACCCCCACAAAAAGACTCTAAATTGGCCAAGAACATATAGGAAAGTATAAATAGACCTAAGGAGGCACTAATAAAGGGGGTTCCCACACATTGAAAAGACGGTTCCACACTTTGTAAAATTGAGAGAAAAACAAAAGATCGAAGAGGAATTCGTGAGAAGAAATACATCAAAGGATTCGAGTTCAAATTAAGGATTGGAAACGGAAGAAGATCTTGGTGCAAGAGCTGATTATTTTCCATCTTTTTTATCAATTAAATCCGGTGATGTATTCGAATATGTTTATTTATTTCATCTTTTTCATCATGTTTAGCTAAATTCCTTATTAGGGCAAACAATGTAATCTATTGAAACCCTTAATTATTTTATTCCAAGATTTCTGTGTTTTATTCTTCCATGTGTTGATTTTATTATGATTGCAGTGCATTGAATTACTTGATTAATAATTTGATAATTTATTGAGAGGTGAGTTTGAGACTTAGAACGTATAATAAAATTCGGTAACGAAGTATAATGTGTAGAGATACCTATACCTAGTAATGCGGTCGTTATATGAATTCCTAGTATCATAATTCGTCTAACTAAGGGTAATTCGCATATAGATACAGAGTTGAATTAGTTAAATAGGCTCAATGAGAACTCGAGAGGGGTAAATTGAATACCGTAGGAGAATTCGACCGAACACTACATTAGGCTAGAATCTTGAATTGGGAACTAAGATGATCATTAGATGAAGTTGTTTTGCCCTAATATATCTTACATACATGAATCTTTGATCCATTTATGTTTGTTATTTCATCATAATTCTCATTTATTTTAGGCATTTAGTTCATTTTAGAAAATCAATATTCACAACTATCACAATCCTTTATTTGTTTGTCTTTTATCAAATAGGAGTTAGAAAATGTAGGTTAAGATTAAAGTATAGTCCTCGTGGGAACGATAATCCGAACTCAAAGGTATACTATATTACTTGTTACGATATCGTACATTTGCGATATAAAAAACGCAACACCGGAACTTGTACATCAGAAAAATGAGCAAATGCTAATTTTTGTGGCTATAGGGTAATATTTCAAGGGTTGATGGAAGAGAGTTTCAACATTATAAGATTTTCTTGGTTTTTTTAGTACATTTCACTGTGAAAAATCAATGACTAAACATTATGTTTTTACGAAATTCATTCTTTTGAAAGTGGGTGGTGCTGTGTAATATAAATGATTGATTATGATAGCAAACCAAGTGAAGGTGATTAGCTAGACGACTTACGCTATGCTAGTCCGACTGCCACTATGGTAGAGCGATGTTGATACGCTAGTCAGACCATCACTATGGTAGAACGACTACTTCTATGCTAGCCCATCTACCACCATAGTAGAGAAACTACCGCTATGCTATCATAAATTCTATTATACTAGACAACTTACACTATGCTAGCTAGAACAACATTATGACAAATCGATTGAAAATCGCTTGCCGGTTGTCACGGGTAACTTTCAACATCTTAATTGATGGAAGTTAACTACTAAGTATGTAGGTAAAATCCGTATAGTAAGTGGACAGTTTTCACTGGACACGTAGATAAAAATGTCTAATGGTTACACTGTGATGAATGCCTATAAATATTTTCAAGGTTTGTTAGGTAAAGGGATCCCTTTTTCATTATACATTTTCTGGCTTCTTTTTTTTTTTTTTTAGTCATTACATTGGAAATCCTTATACTAATTCTCACACCGAAGGTACATCGGGGGAGAAAGCTCTAGCCTCTTTTTGCAGGTGTTCATTTGTTCATCGGAATAACATTGGCCGCCTTGCTCCGCTAAGGAAGTCCAAAGTTCGTTGTCATATTTTAGTCTATGTTTGGCCCCCATTTTTTCAAAAACTCATTTTCAATTACACATTCTTCTATAAAATAATTTTACACATAAACCAAAAATCTTTCATATTTTTTAACCATACATTCTCATAAAAATTACTATTCAAAAACACATTTTCTTACAAAAATGGGGCTCAAACAATGGCGAAGTTATTTTTTCCTCCAATAAAAAGTTAACATTCTAGCTTGGAAAATAATGTTTTGGATGTAATCAGATCACAAAATCTTAGCAAACATGCCTATCGGAATATTGCCTCTTGCAATGAAACTTAAAATGAATCAAATTTATGTTAGGAGGATGACTTATTTGGATAGTACTTTAAGAGATCTTTAAGAGGTTGAAGAGGCTAAAGAAGGAACTTGTATTGTATTATCTCTAAATTGGCTTGTTACAAATGACCAAATGACAAAGAAGCCATCTATAAACTCAATTGAATTCTTCTACATACCAAAATAAAGGTATCTTCCAACTACCTACTAACATCCAATAAATATTTTCTAATACAAGACAATATTAGAAATTGGATTATTCTAGAGCATAAACAATTCTAGAACATCGACTATTCTATATGCGAACCAGTGGAGCATTTAATTACAATAATTAACAATCCCAAAACCAAAATACTAAAAATGGCTCAAATCAAGTTTATTTTGCAACATGCTTCCTTAAACTTGATTTGGTCACCCTTATTGCATCTCTTAACCTGAAAAAGACTTCATGCTTCAATGGTTTGGTGAAGGTATCTGCTACTTGACCTTGAGTCATCACATACTTCAACTCGTCTTCCTTTCTTTCTATGCATTCTCTTACGAAGTGATATCTTGTATCGCTGTGCTTGCTTAGATCATAGAACAATGGATTCTTTGCTAATGCAATTGCCATTTGTTGTCGATGAAAATCTATGTGGGCTCCTCATGTATCATGTTCAATTTTTTCATCAAATTAGCTCAATCCCATGGCTAATGCATGAAGTTGTGGTAACATACTTCTTCATAAGAAGAACACGTGACAATTGGTTGCTTTTTTGAACTCCAATTGAAAGTGGTATCTCCGTGAAAAACTAAAATCCGGTTGTTCTTTCTTTTCATCCAAGTCACCGGCTCAATCCCTATTACTGTATCCAACAAGTTTGAAATGATTAGAGGATGAATAAAGTAAATCATAATCAATGGTACCTCTGATATAACGAAGAATCCTCTGTGCATCCTTCATGTTGGTAACATTTGTTGACTCCATGTAACGTCAAATTCTCTTGATGTAAATTCTCCTTCTCGGTCAAATCTCATAGCTTTTATTTTGAGGTCACTTTCTCTTTCGATAAGTGCTTTAAATTTCTTGAAAATAACAAAGTCCTTGAATTTTTATTTTAGAAAATAAACCATACTTTTCTACTAAATCATCAATGAATAGGAAGAAATAATTGTTCTTACCAAGGAGCTAGGATGGATCGACTGGTACACATTAGTATGAATGAGTTCTCGTGGCTTCTTTGCTCTTGCAATTGCTTCTTTTGGAAAGCTCTTTCGAGAATGCTTTCTAGGAAGACATTCTTCGCAAAAATGATTCAAGTGATTGATGATTGGCAATCCTCTCATCAATCTCTTCTTGGATAGCAACTCCAATTCTTGAGATGTTCAAATATTACATGCTATAGCCATGATGAATCTTTTAAAAAAGCCTTCAAGCATTTTGAAACATCATTTTGAATGTTCAAAAAAATATCCTATTATTTGTCATCGGTACGTTAGTAATCGAATCACTTTTCCAATCTCTTAGTGAAGGGATTCTTTCTTTCATATGGATGTCATAACCATTTTCTAGAAGTTGACCCAAACTCAAAATATTATTCTTCATATTAGGCACATAAACATTTGAAATAAACTAGTGATTTCCATTTTTCAAGCGTCTAAATATATCACCTTTTCCACTTATCGAATTTCTAGATTCATCTCCAAATGTGAAGTTCCACTCACCGATTCATCAAGTTCCACAAACATATTTTAATTTTCACACGTGATTGCTAGCACCGGTGTTATGCATCAAGTGTTGACTTTCATTCGTTCTCCTCCTTTTTATGCCATAGTAAAATGGAGTCGTGTTCCTTCTCATTTTTTACAAAATGCTCTTCTTCTTTGACTTGATTAGTAG
Source organism: Fraxinus ornus (assembly GCA_903798235.1). Classification (NCBI taxonomy): domain Eukaryota; kingdom Viridiplantae; phylum Streptophyta; class Magnoliopsida; order Lamiales; family Oleaceae; genus Fraxinus; species Fraxinus ornus. Next base: position 12,429 of record CAIGRF010176125.1, read on the forward strand.
CTCAACATTCCCAAAAATAATGTCCAATTTCTTTTCAATTGTAACATTGGAGTTGAGATTTGTCTTTTGCTTTGAATTATTACCTCTTCCACAATCTCTTTTTGAAGATTAGTTCTGTCTACTTTTTTCATGGTTGGATGTCATATATTATCCTCTTCATATTCCTCTTGCTCGGCCATGACCATGATCTCTTCCTCTTTCATTGTTGAAATCGTCTTTATTATTTTCCTTCAACGTGAGCTTTGTTTTGAAGTACTTGCTCCAAAGTATTTTTTTTCTTCTTTTGTCTTTCTTCATATGCTTGAAAAGACCCCCCATGAGTTCCTCAATAGTCATGTCCTTCAAATCTTTAGTTTCTTCAATGGTGACTGCAATATGCCCAAATTTTGGATCCAAAGATCTTTGAAAATATTTTCTTTTATTCGTAGAGATTCAAACTCATCTCTCAAAGTTTAACGACAGACCTTCTTGACTTTCTTCACTCCTTTGTAGGAAACTTTGAAACCTATCCCAAGCTTCTTTGGAAGTGCTGCATTAGAAATTTTCTCAAATCATCATCATCAAGTGATTGATAGATGAGATATAGAACTTTCTTGTCTCTCTTTCTTAAATCCTTCCAGGCATTCCTTTGTCCTTGAGGTATATTACCATCATCATTTTATTGTACCCCTTCTCTACGATCTCCTATAGGTTTTATGACTCGAGCAATGACGTCATTTTAATAATTAATTTGCCATAGTTGTCCTTCTCAACCATACCATTTGCCATCTCCTTCAAAAGATTTTGTGGCTTTGATACCACTTTATTAGGAGGGAGACTTGGATAGTACTTGAGGAGAATCTTTAAGAGGTTGAAGAAGTTAGAGAAGGAACTTGTATTGTATTATCTCTAAATTGGCTTATTACAAATGACAAGGAAGTACCTTTTTTTATAGGGCTCAATAAACTCTTCTACATATCAAAATAAATGCATCTTTCAACTACCTATTAACATTCACTAAATATTTTATAATACGAGTCAATTTTAGATAGTGGATTATTCTAGAGCATGAATAATTTTAGAACATGGACTATTCAAGATGTGGACCAATGGACCATTTAATTACAATAATTGATGGAGAAAATAAATAGTAAAGACTTTTTACACAACCAAGGCAAACGATAGGAATGTTTTGCACCAATTACCCATATTTGACGAAATGAGACAGAAAAAACCAACTGCACAAGAGAATGTTGAAATGATGGGGTAAATGTCAAATTTAAAACAATAAAGATGATTTGTGCAATGAGTACAAACGATGGGGATGTTTTATACTAATTACCCAATTTAAAACTAATTAAAGAAATCTCACTCAAGCTGAAGGAAGTTGGGCTTCAATTCGAATGAAGAAATTTATTCTCCTCGAGATGATCACAACCACGATGTAATCACTAGATTTTAGGGTCTGATATTGGTGATTTTCCTATTTATAATATGTGAAGATCTCCGACTCAATGAAGTAGCTTCTTCGGCTTATTTGCTAAACTGGTCGTTGGGATTATAGATATGAGAATTTGGCATTGAGAAAGGAAGAAGAGGTTTAAATTCAGCTCATGGGGTTGGACTATTCGACTCTATTTGTACTAAGAATAATTAAATGACCTCAGCAAGGTTTTATTGAATTTTCTTCCCCAAAATTGTATGGTTTCACAATATGAGATGCGATACTCCTAAATATGAATTCTCCACCTGAAATTGTTTTTTATTGGCATTTACAGGCAATCGAGACTGGTGTTAGACATGGGCAGTGGTTTCATGGAGAGGCAGTTGTTGCTGGCACGGTTTGAAGATAATTACTTTCAAGATTTACATCTATATATGTTCTTGGATCCCGCTATACTCTCATTCTTACAGATGGTGGTGGGTCATGGCTAGTGGTGGCAATGGGCTGAGTCGAGCCGGCTTTGATCGTATACGCACAAGCTTGTTACTCGTGTGTCGAGCTCGATTTTTTTTTTTTTTTTAACTATACCTTTTGGACCTTTTCTAAACCTTTTAAAAAAAGATATACATTTTCTAAACTTTTTTTAAAATATACATTTTCTTTTACCCTTTTTTTAGATAAACATTTTTTTTTTTAAAGAAAAAGATAAACCTTCCTCCTTTATCTGGATTTGTGACCGGCTACTTCAATTTCGAGTAGGCGAAATTAAAAATTTTACACGAACAACTTGTTACGTGTACAATTATTTTTAAAAAATTATAAAGGTATTATAAATTTTTTTTTTTATGAATATGGTTAAATTAAAAATCACTTACTTGACGAGATGCAATTTCGACATATTTATCCAGCTGTTGAAAATGACCGTCTTGCTAGTCCCTCACGCACATTAATACTTCCAAAATATCTTCTTTCAGTCAACTTCTGACCTCGGAGAGAACCTCTTACCTGAACTAAAAGCAAACTTCGAAGTTACAATGCTGATCGAAGGTGTTAGAAGATCTTTTGCCATAGCAAAAATCATTTGCCATCGGCGCTCGTACCTTCGCCAGAATTCTATTACTTTTCCTGAACTTTTCTTAATTGTTTTGTTATTAGGCATATTATGATTAAAGTAACCAATTAATTCAGCAAGCAATGCATTTGGATTTGCGTATAATGTTTGATTACATGTGGTAGACAAACTACTACTAGAGGAACCACATGCATTTGNTTGCTAAACTGGTCGTTGGGATTATAGATATGAGAATTTGGCATTGAGAAAGGAAGAAGAGGTTTAAATTCAGCTCATGGGGTTGGACTATTCGACTCTATTTGTACTAAGAATAATTAAATGACCTCAGCAAGGTTTTATTGAATTTTCTTCCCCAAAATTGTATGGTTTCACAATATGAGATGCGATACTCCTAAATATGAATTCTCCACCTGAAATTGTTTTTTATTGGCATTTACAGGCAATCGAGACTGGTGTTAGACATGGGCAGTGGTTTCATGGAGAGGCAGTTGTTGCTGGCACGGTTTGAAGATAATTACTTTCAAGATTTACATCTATATATGTTCTTGGATCCCGCTATACTCTCATTCTTACAGATGGTGGTGGGTCATGGCTAGTGGTGGCAATGGGCTGAGTCGAGCCGGCTTTGATCGTATACGCACAAGCTTGTTACTCGTGTGTCGAGCTCGATTTTTTTTTTTTTTTTAACTATACCTTTTGGACCTTTTCTAAACCTTTTAAAAAAAGATATACATTTTCTAAACTTTTTTTAAAATATACATTTTCTTTTACCCTTTTTTTAGATAAACAATTTTTTTTTTTAAAGAAAAAGATAAACCTTCCTCCTTTATCTGGATTTGTGACCGGCTACTTCAATTTCGAGTAGGCGAAATTAAAAATTTTACACGAACAACTTGTTACGTGTACAATTATTTTTAAAAAATTATAAAGGTATTATAAATTTTTTTTTTTATGAATATGGTTAAATTAAAAATCACTTACTTGACGAGATGCAATTTCGACATATTTATCCAGCTGTTGAAAATGACCGTCTTGCTAGTCCCTCACGCACATTAATACTTCCAAAATATCTTCTTTCAGTCAACTTCTGACCTCGGAGAGAACCTCTTACCTGAACTAAAAGCAAACTTCGAAGTTACAATGCTGATCGAAGGTGTTAGAAGATCTTTTGCCATAGCAAAAATCATTTGCCATCGGCGCTCGTACCTTCGCCAGAATTCTATTACTTTTCCTGAACTTTTCTTAATTGTTTTGTTATTAGGCATATTATGATTAAAGTAATTAATTAATTCAGCAGGCAACGCATTTGGACTTGCGTCCGATGTTTGATTACATGCGGTAGACAAAGTACTACTAGAGGAACCACATGCTATTGAATCATATCTATATGAGTTAATGCATTTGAATAAATTTAAAACTTCAACGTCGTCATCTTGTATATCAATGAGATGAGCAGGTGTAGAGCCAGATGGTACCCGATTAATATGTGTACACATTCGTTCTGCATATAGTTCATACATTTCACATAAAGTTTGTTTTAAATTTCTATAAGTGATAGGTACATTAAAAGTTAAAACTTTTGAAATCTGATTAATTACAAATTTAGTATCCGATAAATTATATCGGGGGTCCATGATGCATGCTAACGAAAATAACATAGGCAAATTTATCCAATATTTTCTAAACTTTAATTCCATGAAATATATAATTGAACTAAAATCAGGATCATTTTTATATCTATGAAAATGAAGTCCACCATTCCCGTTCGAACTTTCTCCTCCGAATACATCCACGTAGAAAGTGGCGTAGTAGTAGAACCGGTAACTAGACTACCAATTGTAGTTGCGTTTGACCAGCAAGAAGAAGCCCATGTTTGGCCGCACATGCTTTGTAGTGACGGTTGAGGTGGTTGGTTCCAATGCTTTTTTGCCAAGCCAATCGTTGTTGACAGTATTTACATACTGCTTTAGATTTTGGAACTCCATCAACCACACAACCAGTTTGAATCAATTTAAAATGCTCCCAACATTTTGCATGTTTTTTTTCCCTTCTCTTCCTTCTTGCATCGGGAATATCTAATTCAGGTTCATCCTCCTGTTCCGCCTCCAAAACATCAATTTCATCTAAATCAATTAGATTACTACTTCCAAGAGCAACGAAATCCGGAATATTTTCGGGAATAGGTACTTCATTTAGACTGACGAATTCATTTTTAAATTGACTTTGCGGCATGATAGGTGATTCGTCTTTGATACCGAGCAAGCCTTCAATAAATGAGCGTGGATCCAATTGTGAATTGATATTAAATGTATAGTAAGTAACAAATCAAGAATTGAAAGAAAGTTAATGTGTAGTAGTGTAGAAAATAAATTGTAAAATAAAATTATAACTCAATAATATAAAATGTAGAAGAGAATCAAGAGATTAGAGAGTAAAGAATGGGAGTTGGGTGAAAAAAAAAATGGATTAAGGGAAGGGTATTTATAGTGAAAAAATTGAATTGAAAACAAAAATTAAAAAAAAAAAATTTAATTCAGCGACCGAAACGGTCGCTGAACAAAATTCACTGGCCATTTCGATCACTGATCTTTTAAGGCGAGCCACAAGCTCGACTCGTGGCTTGCTTATTAACGAGCCCACTAACCGAGTAGCTCGAGTTCGGGCTCGTCTTTCAGCTCACGAGCCCCATTTGTACGTCCGCTCGGCTCGATTGCCACGTTTAGGTCATGACAGTGGATGTCTTTACCAGCTTGGTTGGATTGACAATTCACTTATAAAATGGGTGCATAAGATCTTAGTGAGGCAATTAGGCAAACAAGGGCAGATGTAGAAGTTTAAAGTTAGGGGTACGATTGAACTTGCAAAAAAGTTGGGATAAGTTTTACAATAAAAAATTTACGTCCAAAAAAATCATACCCCATGTAATTTTGTATCCGAAAATTAGTATGGGATATCACTTTTTCGGATGTAAAATTTCAAAATTTTTTGATGTCATATTCCATATAAAATCTCCTGATAAAATGATGAAAATCACATTCAGAAAATTGTATCGCAAAAATAATAAATGTTAATGAAAAAATCGAATTTTTTATTTAAAAAAACAAAATGTGAGT
>CAIGRF010176272.1:0-18294 GCA_903798235.1 Fraxinus ornus
TTTTTCGCCCATTTTAGCACAGTTTTCACTCCATCCATCAATATAATCCTACAAACACAAATTATATCGAATTAAGCCATATTTCAACATATTTATCGACAATAATGCATGTTTTGTGGTATAAATAAGTGCGTAAAACACACTTATCATTTACCTTATGGATTTTCCATTCAGACCCGTTTTACATCTTCAAATTGACTTCACCAATACCAATAATAACCATAGGTTATCCATCAACAAGATATATCTTTTCCATAATTTCGAGCAACATAGTTTTCCACAATCTCATGATGTGCAGTGGTATGAAAAAGAAGCTCCTGAATCCATCACCTAAGAATCAATAGGATTGTCAACCAACAAAAGTAAAGCATCACGTACCTCTTCACTCGCCACATTAGCAATGTCGTAATTCTTTTCTTCCTTCTTCTTTGGTACTCTACAATTCTTTTTCATGTGGCTAGTCTTGACCCAGTTTCTGCAATCCACATTCTTTTTAGATTAGGACTTGCTTCTACCATTCCTCCATTTCCCACCGTTGCCTTTATTGGGATTTTTCTCGAAATCCCTTTCCCTATTCTCGACATTAAAGGTAGAACTCGATAATGGGACATTTCCATATTTCTTTGTGGACTTCCTTAGCAAGAATAGTATCACAAATATCATTGAATTTCAATTTTGCATTGCCTATAGAGTTACCGACCTTAGCTCTCATACGCCCCAATAGATTAAGGCACATTCCTCGTCATCAAATTTAATATCGAGATGAACTTATTGATAATTGTATTCAATTTATTGAAATGTTGTATTGCCGGAGCACCTTCAACATCTTTAAATTTAAATAAATTTTTATCAGACGTACCTTGTTTCAAGTAGATGGCTTCACATACATATTGGATAGTATTTTCATCAAATTCATCGTGGTTTTGTTCGTTGTCATGTTGTGACCAACGTTTTTCGATAGTGTTAATCAATAATAGATATAAATGATACTATATGGATACTATATATAGAGTTTTATACATAGTAAGCAATTAAGACTTGATAGCTTATGGTTGGAGTACCTTCTATTAATGGGGCACCTATATGCAATCAATATTGCAAAAAATGATTTATACTTTCGTAACGCTCCTTTCTTCCCTAGTTCAAAAATGATTGAGGCGTTGTTTTACATAAAAGTGTTAATTCAAGGATGGATCAAACTTCTGTGGATTAGGAAAAAAAGGTGGGTGCATTTCATATCAATCATTTGGTTGTTAATATTACAATATTATGAAAATGTTCGCGTTTCGTGGAATCCAGTGTGAAAGTTATGAGTTTGACCCCAACTAACACCTAGAGGAGGGTGGATAGGTGTTTGCATGTGGAATTTAACTTTGTTAATTAATAACAGCAGCAAATTTAAATTATTAATGTTATCCAGATGAATTCACAAGCAATACTATCATATGTTGAATTACCGCAGTTGATATATTGCATGAAAGTAAACAACACCACAAAATTGTTGACGGAGAAAACCCCTCGCGGGATAAAAACTCCAAAATTGTTGGCAGTCGCATCACCATCCCGCTGCTATTACAATCAACCCGAACTAACCTACAAATTTTGTAAGTGTAAGTATTTAAAAATACACAATAAGATACGGACATTTTCCATACACAGTTATATCACAATAAGATAAACATTTCATACCACTCTTCTCTTATGGAGTATATTGATGACCAATCGACACAACTATCTTAGGTCATCTTAAATTCTCGAAAGATCTCTTAATAAAGAACCTGGAGGTCTACTAACAATTCATGCATAAATTACTGAATATAAAAGCATAAAGAAATGAACCACTTGCACAAAAGTATTATACCTTGATTGATCAAACGAGTTTTTGATAAAAAAAAAAAAAATATACTTACAATTTACAACTGCTTTATATGAAAGCTGCCGTGTAAAACTTTCTGGTGGTCAATTGTGGGACAATTGCGCACTTTTTATAGTAAAAAAATAGTGATTGAGTCATGGTACAATTGTGATAGAAAATCGTGTCTATCAAATTGGATAAGAATTGAATTTTTAATAAACCAATCATAACATGACACATGTACTTGAAACTCCTCGCTTTCTTTCCTTCCGTGTCCACTAGGTGTGGTGCATACCTAGAGAGTTGTTCAAACTTTCTCTCATATTCCTTAAGCTTCATCTTCCTTGTCTAAGTTGAAGAAATTCTAACTCCTTTCGATCTCTAAGGGCTTGTGGGAAATATTTTCCCATCACTTCATCCTTGAATTACTTACCAGTTCGAACCTCCTTGCTTTCTTTGCTTCCGTGTTCACTAGGTGTGGTGCATACCTAGAGAGTTGTTCAAATTTTCTCTCATATTCCTCAAGCTTCATCTTCTCTTGTCTAAGTTGAAGAAATTCTGCCTCTTTTTGATCTCTCTGGGCATGTGGGAAATATTTTTCCACCACTTTTCCTTGAATTTTGTCCAAGTCAGGGCTTGTTGTTGTGCTTTGGTTCTAGTGCATGAAGCTGACTAACACCAGTGGCTTGGTGCATCAACCAACATGAATTTTGCACATAATACTTTTTGAGCATCCACATATGAAAGATGTTTGAAGATCCGCTCCATTTTTCTTATCCATTCTTCAGCTACTAACGGGTGTTCCGTCGAAGGTTAGGGGTTTGTAATGGTGGAACTATTCAACGATGGAGCTAGTGTTATTAGTATTTGTATTCCGGAGACTAGCCTGTGCTTGTTGTTTACCCAGATCTTGTACAACTTTCAACAAATCCTTGATAGCCATAGCTTGGTTTTGCTGTTGTCTCGACATTTTCTTAACATGAATAAAAATTTGTTTTTAGAATTATTGGATAACAAAACAAAAAAAATAAAATAAAATGTATAATCTCAATAATATAAATCTTCACTTGAAAAATTAAACAAGGTTTTCAAACGTAACATTTTGTTTTCTAAAAGAAATTCATAAACAACGAAACTATCATCTATTCCTAATTTCTATGGAAATCTTTTATGGTGGAGTCTCATCATCCAAAGTAATGCATGACTCGTTTTCAGAATCCATAACCAAATCGATAGAGTTCTGTGGCTCGAATTCTTGCTCGAGGTCCTCCTTCGGCTTTAGTTCGGGTCCCTCCTTTGGTTTTGATTTAGGCTCCTTATCTGGTTCTAATTCAGGTTCTGGCTCAGGGTCAGGTACATGCTTAGGCACTTGATCTAGCTGTCTGTGGTTCCATAAGATTATGATATCCTCTAAAATCAATCTTGTCCTAGTCTTCAGGTAGATAAAGCTCATAATCCATGTCTCTCGAAAAGTAAGCCACGTCTCTCCATTCAGGCCGCATAGTGCTTATAAGATGATGTATCGAGAGGATTGTCCCCTCATTATATCCGAATGATCTTTCTTGCTCCCACTTTAAAAGGAAATCTTTGACATGTTCAACAAAGGTTCCCTCCCGTCTCACTTCATAATTCATGTAGTTCTCGATAGCAATTTGAGCACGTTGCAAGTATGTTGTGCTATTCCCAGTCATCCTAGCTATTTTCCCAAGTCCTAATCATGTGACAAGTATAACTTCAATGATGTTAAATTTTTGGAGTGGCAGTTTATTTTATTGCATAAACAATATTTCAAAAAAAATAAAATAAGAATCAACTAACAAGTCATCCGAGGTAAGCATACTTATACATTTCATATTAAGAGGCAAGATACTAAAAAAATATATTTCATTTCACACCCATGAACAATTGAAGAGTGGTCGAATAGTGAGCTCTACGTGCCAATGATTCTTTATAGCATTGTATGTTTAAGGCTTTACATTATCTTTAAACTCCTAAATTTTTTGAAATACCCCCCCCCCCTTTTTTTCCTTGAAATAGAAATTTCTAGAAAATAGAATATTCTTAAATTTGGAGAGGTTTGAATTATTGTTGTTCGTTTCATTAATTTGAATAATGCGCAACCAAAGGCTTCCAGTGGACCGCTTAAATCCCAAACTATTTTTAGACAGTTTAGGTCTTTTTGATAAAGTCTTTTAATATTACGAATACGCAAATCAAGAAACTCAAAGAATAAATGGAACTCGAGACCTCTTAAAATATGAATTTTCTAATTCGTATATTTTAAAATACCACCCGAAGGCTAGAACTAAACATACAAATATGTACAATCAAAATTTGAAGCCACGTTTAAAAACTATTAGTTAATTACTTAAAACAATTATTAATATCATTTATTTAATAAAAGAAAAGAAAGAGAAATCTGCATTTTTTTTTTGAAAACAACGCGGTCACTTTTCATGTGAACATTGCATGTATTGTTCGTTAGTGTTCATATGAACAGTGCCGAGCACCGTTCAAGTAAATAGTGCACGTAAATAGTAACAACCTTTTTTTTTTAATTATTACTACAAAGTCTATAGGAAAGCAAAACCTTTACTCTAATATCAAACTGTAACACCCCAAAATTTCACAAACAATAGAGTGTTACCAAAAATTCAATTTTTGCAAAACGATAAAATCATATTCTTTAAATAAAAAAATAACTGGAATGTCCAAAATTCCAAACATGAAAACATAATCACAAATTAAATAAATGTCTTTGAACAAATAAAATTGAGTAATAATTTAAGGGCAAATATAAACTTAATATTTTATCTCTTCGATTCCACTTGGCAGTCGCATCACAATCCCGCCACTATTCCAATCGACCCGAACTAATCTATAAGATTTTGTAAGAGTGAGTATTTAAAAATACCCAATAAGATATGTGTAATTTTCATACACAATTATATCACAATAAGATAAATATTTTATACCACTATTCTTTTATGGAGTATATGAGTGACCAAACGACACACCCATCTGAGGTCATGCTAAATTCCCGAAGGATCTCTTATCTCTTAATAAATAATCAGAGGTCCATTGGCAATTCATGCATAAATTATTGAATATAAAAGCATAAAGAAACTAATCACTTGAACAAAAATATTTTACATTGATTGATCAGACGAGCTTTTGATAAAAAAAAAAAAATATACTTGCAATTTACAGCTGCTTTATATGAAAGTTGTTGTGTAAAATTCTTTGGTGGTGAATTGTGAGACAATTCCACACTATTTGTAGTAAAAAAATAGTGATTGAGTCATGATACAGTTGGGATGGAAAATGGTGTCTATCAAATTGGATAAAAATTGAATTTTTAGTAAATTAATCATAATATAATACGTGTACTTATATATATATATATATAACACCTATCTTGGCCAATGACTACCACTATAACAGTGGCTATTTACCTAATCAAACTCTTTCCTTTGTTTTAATAGTAATGTGTCCTTTTCCTAGAAAAAAAGCTGATGGGATAGCTCCCAAAATTCTACTTTCTTTAGAACTTTGACTCTGTTAAAACTTTTGCATGTATATATGTTTTCTTTTATTGGCTCTAACTTATCTCTAACTTATCCAAATTAACTTTCATCGAGTCTAAAATACATGATTTAATATGGTCTATTTAACAAGTCTAATATTGATATACTAAATCTCGCTCTATCAATATCTAATTATTTGGTCAAAATAAAATTTATTTTATTGCTTATTTCACTTAAATCCCTCAACACAAAAATGTAGCACATAAAACCAAAAGTTTTTATTCTACAAATTTTCGGGCGTCACACTAGATGTCTATATGGTAGTCCTCGTTCTCTTAGGCGGCATTTGTGACAAGTTTGCAATACAAACACATCAATAGATGCAACTAAAGATCTTATATACCGCGATGAACAACTAATTAGTGATATGCACAAATGCACGAGAAATGAGGTAAATAGGTCATACACACGCTAAATGGTACAAAAGTAGCCTATATACACCAAAATCTAGACAAACATGTCATGAGCATGCAAACTGATGCAAAACTACCTACTGCTCAAAAAATGAAGCAAAACTATCCAAAGCACGTAAAATGATGAAAAATGACTTTAGATAACTAGAGGACTTAGGCAACTAAGTGAAGTGAGACATGGAAGAAGGTGTCATGGTGCTTTGACGCAGGGGTGTCGCGATGCCTTGATGTTGTGACGTGGTGTGAATGGAGGGCAATTGTGTGTGATATTGTGTCAGCATTAAATTCAAGGCAAACTTCACCAAAAGTGCAATTTAAGGACCAAAATGTGTTCAATTGTGTTATAGTGCAATGATCATGAAATATGATGCCCACAATTGATGAAGAATCTCGACGTGTCATTTTATCGAACACGTGGCGTGCAGTGACAACTTCTTAATGCACACCAAGCTTCCAACCAATAAAATTCATCACATTCAACACACCATCAAGCCAAAATCTAATCATATCCCATCCTCCATCAAAATTAAATTAATTGAAAAAAAAATGAACCCTAATAGGGAGTTTAAGCTTCAAACTCGCAAATTTTGGAGAAAAATGATGCAATTAGGCATGGAAACTCATTAACATTACCTAAACATGAAGTGTATATGGATGAATTGATGCAAGAATCAAAACCCCCCAAATAAACCGACAAAGCATAAGTTAGGGATTTCCATTTTACTTTCAAAATTCGTGGAAATTTGATGGTAATTTGAGATTTTGCAACAAAGATGTTGATGCAGGACATCAATGAGGGAAGGAAATCAAGTAATGGAAATGGGATCCAAGAAATTGTGAGAAAAATCGCGAGAGAGGAGAGAGAATGATGGAAAATCGAATTCTGGGATGAAACGTTTTAAATCAAAAAATTGGCTTGTCGTTTGAGCGAGGCGAGCGAAAAAGATTCTAATTCCGGCTCTCGAGAGATGGCTCAACGTGAAGCGGGGGAAAATATATTGACAAAAATAGCACCTTATTTTTGAAATTTCAAAATATATCATTTTTTTAAATAATGGCACACACTCCAACATAGATGTTCACTAAAAAATTCAATTTATCACAGTAAGACAATCGAATTGAAAAACTTTCCCATATACTCGGATCAAACTTAAATGGAGTAAAAATATAAGTGTTTTGTGTAAAAAGTTCCATTAATTCCCTGTGAGCAAGACTCCAAACATTAAATTTGTGAGAAATGACCTGTTAAACGTCATTGCAACGTGAGTATTTTCCTCGATTAATAAAGTCAAACCCACTAGGACCCATTGAACAATGCAACTCTTATTTTCATATAATTTTTTCGTTTCTCACCCTGAAGTGAAGCATATATAATTTTTTTTTTTACCATTCACATTTTATGTGCAGACTCTTTTCCATTATACTACTAAGATGACCCCTGTAATAAGCTTTGGCCCAATAACTCCAAGTTTGTTGACCATAGGGCATCAGGTTTTGAAAAACCCCTCATGCCTAATTACCCGAGTCAAATAGGCTTCGAAAAGAGTATAAAATGAATTATTTTTTTTAAAGGAATATGCAAGCTTAGGTCAACTAATTAACAATCAATTCATGTACAAGGTCACCTCATTAACAGTTGACTGTCATCCAAAATCTAACACACACAATTAAGACTTACTCACAAGATCATAGTGTGTGCTGTGTAGATGGTACATGAAGAAACATATACTCAGTACTCCACATTAAACTAACCAAAGTAATGGAATCTGCGTTACAATTCATCAAATGTATGCATACTCACAAAAGCATATACAAGTACACCATACAATATCTATTAACTTAAAAACATATCTCCATTTTTTTCTAAATAAATGAATCAGATCAAACATAATGAATATACAGAGACTAAGATGAATGCAGGAATGAATGAACTCTATGAACTGTATATGTATGCACCTAAGTACCTAATCAAAGAGGTAAACAAATACCAATAGCTTTCCTAAAAGATTCAAACCTAAGACCATTTAAGGGCTCATTAAATAGGTCAACTAATTGATTCTCTGTAAAGATGTGTTCCAGAGTTAAGTACAAGTCTCTACAAGCTCTCGAATAACGGATGTCTTAAATCAATATGTTTAGTCCGAGAATGTTGAACGAGATTTTTGAAAATATTAATGGCACTTGTTTTATCATAAAACACAGTCGTAGTACCCTGTTCAAATCTATAATCACTCAACATCTGCTTCATCCAAATCAGTTGAGTACAACAACTTCCTGCAGCTATTTATTGGCCTCTGTCATGGATTATAAGATATAATTTTGTTTCTTACTCGTCCAAACTACAAAATTAGTACCGACATAAAAATAGCCACTTGAAGTTCTTTTCTATCATTAACATTACTAGCCCAAATGGCATAGAAATATCTAGGAAGATCCAGATTAGAATCTTTAGAGTACAACCATTATCTATAGTGTTATTAACATATCGAATAATACGCGTCACAACATTCAAATGAGATTCCTTAGGATCAACCTGAAATCTTGCGCAAACTCCAACATTAAATGTTATGTTAGATCTACTTTCAGTAAGATAGGTAAACTACCAATCATACTTCTATATATGCCTGATTGACACTTTTACTCGTATCATCATGATCTAACTTAACATTCTGCTCATAGGTATTCTGGTGTGTTTCTTACTATCTAGCCCAAATCTCTTGACAAGGTCTTTAGCGTACTTTGATGAGATATAAACAACCCATCATCCGTTTGCTTTACTTGAAAACCAAGAAAGTAACTTAATTATCCAACCATACTCATCTCAAATTCTTAATTCATGCATTCATCAAATTCATAAACAAGAGAGTCAATGAGAGAACCAAAAATGATGTCATCAACATAAATCTGTGCTCCAGTGATATTTCCTCAATGTGTCTTCTGAATAAAGTTCTATCTACACCACCTCTTGAAAAACCATATTCCACAAGGTATGCAGTTAATCTATCATACCAAGCTCCAAGGGCTTGTTTAAGACTATATAAACCTTTATTCAATTTATAAACATAATGTGGAAACTTAGGATCGATAAATCCTTTATGTTGTTCAACATAAGCCTCTTATTGAAATATTCCATTCAAGAAGATACTCTTGATATCCATTTGATATAACTTGAACCTTAAGCTACAAACAACAACGAAAAGAATTCTAATGGATTCAAGATGAGCTACGGGGGCAAAGGTCTCATCAAATCCAACCCCTTCAACCTGAGTGTATCCCTAGGCAACTAACCTAGCCTTATTTCGAGTTATGGTACCTTGATCATCGGTCTTATTCTTAAATATCCACTTAGTACCAATAAAATACAATTATCAGGTCTACGTACCAGACACCACACATTATTTCTCACAAATTGGTTTAGATTCTTATGCATTGCATTTATCCAACATTCATCACTAAGGGCTTCTTCAACCTTTTTAAGCTCAATATAGGATACATTACTAGTAAATGTCAAATTATTTAAAACCCTCTTGTGGAGTCTCATCCCTTCTTCTAAATTCCCAATTTGTTGACTTTAGGATGATTAGATTTAACTCTAGATGAAGGTTCATTTGGAGGTTTGGATTTATCACTAGGTGGACGTTCCATAGGTAGTATTGAAGTTTTACTAGGAGATGGTTCAATAAGAAAGTTGGAACTATTGCTAGGTGATGATTCTTTCTTTGGAGTGTCTAAACCTGATGAGAGTGTGGCGTTTCAGGAATTGATTTTTCTTTAAGCTCAGTCACCTTGCTACCGACACTCGAATATATATGACATTAGGCTTTTTACCCTTCTAAATTTCATGGGGCATCTCATTAATCGTAAGTCTAAGATAAACTCTGTTCACTATGTGACAAGTAGTGTTAATGTTTTCGCCCCAAAAATGAATTACTAAACCCCTACCATGAAGCATGGCCCTAGCCATTTCTTGAAGTACACGATTTTTCCTCTCAACTATTCCATTTTGTTGTGGAGTTATCAATAAAGAGAACTCTTGTTGGATTCCCTCTTCCAAGCAGAAATTTTCAAGGTCAGAGTTTTCAAACTCTTTTCTATGATCACTCCAGATTCTAGTTATGGTGGAATCTTTCTCAATTCGAAGTCTCTTACATAAGACTTAACTAGATTGAATACTTCAGATTTTTCTCTCAACAACTCAATCCATGTGAACCTAGAGAAGTCATCAACAACAGCCAAAATTTAGCGCTTACCACCTAAGCTTTTAGTCATAGATGGTCCCATTAAGTCCATATGGAGTAATTCTAGAGGTTCATTTGTCAAGATGCTAGAGGTTTGCGTTTGATTTACTCTAAATTGTTAATCTTGTTGGCATGGTCCACAGATAGTGTTTTCAATTTTCTCAAGTTATGTAAACCATTCACAAGTTCCTTCTTAGCCAATTTAGACAAAATGTTCTAGTTTATATGACCAGACCTTTGGTGCCAAAGTTCAGTCATATCAAGCTTATCATTATCACACACATTTGGAATTCGAAAGAATAAAAATTGTCAGAAGTTCTTACTCCTTCGAGGATAACATTACTGTTTGAATCATAAACGGTACACATTTTTCTGGTCATATTGTTCCTTTCATCCTCACAGCTAGAGGACTTACTTTGGTCACTTGAAATGGATTCATCATCAATTAGTGACACTGCCATTGCCTTACCCTTTCCTTCATTTAGGTTCTTCTTACAACTCCTAGTATTAGTCTTATCACGCTTGTCTTTTCTGAATTTACTTAGGGCACATTTCTTTCTCTCTTGAGATTTTCTCTTATTCATAAGAACTTTTTGGAATTTCATAACAAAATAAGCTATCTCATCATCCCTAAGGGTCTCAGTATCAATAGAGTTATACTGTTCTTCCTTAACGGTGTTCAAGGCTATGGACTTATTCTTTTTGGGTTGAGATATGGTGAGTTCGTAGGTTTGGAGAGATCTTACAAGTTCCTCTATCTTAACTGTATCTAAGTCCTCGCTCTTTTCAATCGCGGTAATTTTAGGTCTAAACCTCTCAGTTAAGGATCTAAGGACTTTTTGAACAATTTTAGATTCAGGGATTTTTTCACCTAGGTTTAAACTTGAGTTCACTATGTCATTTAATTTTTCATAGAAATCATTGAACGATTCATCGTCTTTTATTCTAATTTCTTCAAATCTAGTGGTCAACCTCTCCAGTTTGGAGTTCTTTACAATCGTGGTTCCCTCATGTGTGGTTTCTAAGATATACCAAACTTCTTTGCGGTCTCACACATTGATATTCTCCTAAATTCTTCGGTGGACACAGCCATAAATAAGGCATGAAACCCTTTACTGTTTCAGTTATACTCAACTAGTTCATCCTTAGTCCAAAGAGATATGTCCATATAGGTAACTACACCTAAAACAGTAGTAGAGGGGAGGTCCAACTAACACCTAGAGGGGGTGAATAGGTGTTTGTATGCGAAGTTTAACTTTATTAATTAACAACAACAACAAATTTAAATTATTAATTTTACCCAGTTGAATTTACATGCAATACTATTCCATGATGAATTACCGAAGTCGATTTATTACATGAAAGTAAAAACATCAACAAATTGTTGGTGGAGAAAACCCCTCACAAGATAAAAACTTTGGGCCCAAGCTAGTAAAATCCACTATAAACGATAAAGACTTACAAACTATTCAGACCAGCTAAACCTTAGTACTTTCTGACCTCCTGACTATAATCACCATGGCCCTCCTGGACTCTGTGCTCCTACACCAACTCCCAACCTTCTAGAATCATTTATCTCACGTGGATCACCTCAGTACTCTTGTTCTTCTTCAACCGAAACTCCGGTCACCTTCCTTGATCTTCATAACTCTCCGATAGATTATGTGGAAGTTGGGTTTTGGTGTTATGATTATATGGATTTGATGTTGTCAATGATTTTGGTTGAATCAAAGGAGATTGAATAATATATAGGATGTGATAAAAGCAATCTCTCAGATAAAATGATATACAACCTAGTCTTTTCACGAAGTGGAGCTTGGGTATAGCATTTAGGTTTGGGTTGTATAGGATTGGTAGGATTCTCGAAAAACGTAAATTAAGGTTTCATGGTTAGCACAGTTCCTTGAGCAAGAGTACAACGATAGGTGCTCTACTTGAGCGATAGGCTAGCGAAGATATTTATGTTTTTTAAGCTCGAGCAACAACTTCGCGGCATACTAGCAGAAATCCGGCAACTTTTTCTTCTTGTTCAATAACCGAACACATGGACTCCCAAATCATCTATACAACCTACCAATTTACTCCTTGAATTTTAAAACTCTTTAACAACTATATTTTTGTCTAAAGATTGTCAAAAACTATATTACCTAACACAAAGATAAGGTCCACGCAATATCACCAGCTCCAGAAAAAGAACCACTTAGAATCCAATCACCTAATGCTTAGCAAAAAATAAAAATTTAAAAATTGCCAACATCTATAAAGGTTATATCCTCGGCAACACAAAAATAATCAAGTGCATCCAAATGATATTAATTAACATGCTTCTTATGTAGTGTGACGAGAACATACGAGGGAACCAAGATTGTGAAAAACTGATAAATTAAAAGAGCCAGAGTATCCAATTATTTTAAGAAAGAAGGTACTTTTGACTGTTCCGGAGGCACAATCTTTATTTTGTTTCTTTACTTATCATTCATATAGTGACTTGATTCACCAATATGCAATCATAGTTTACAAGTCTATTGGCTGGTACTAACAATAGTAATTCTAATGTGTGTGTTCCTATCAGTTGATTATTTTTTGGTTTATAGTGTATTAAAAGAAACTCTTTCAGCTCTAATTTTTCAATGGATTCTGTATTCTTCAAAAAATACATAGCACTATTTTGGCTTCTTCTCCTACTCACTGATTCTTGAGAGATGCAGCTTCAAGATCCTAGCTTGGACGTCCACGAGGAAAGTAAATACCTTATGCTCTCTGTTCAGGAGCTGGTGTCAGGTGATCAATGCGAAGGAATGTTTGTTTTTGGTTGTGAAAGCAAAAGGCCTCAAGAGCCCAATGACAGTAGTCGATTTACAAAAGACGGAAGAAATCCTAAGAGCTTGCTACAGACGTTGTTGATGAGGGCAGGTCACTCACTTCCCATGTATAAAACAAAGCATCTTAAGGCAAATGAATTTAGGGCGTTCGTGGAGTTCAAGGGAATACAGTTTGAGGGAAAACCAAAGAGAAATATAGCCCTTGCAGAGAGTGATGCTGCTATCTAAGCATTAGCCTGGTTAATTCACGCATCTGAAAATAATCGTGAAGAAGAAGATAATTCCCCGCCCAACGTTACTGTCAACATGCTGAAAGTTCTAGGAAACCACATGAATCAAATACTATGATATCATTATATGGATACTGTATTGCCTAATTACGACTTGCGGGATGATGATGGTGATTTTTAAGTGACGACTCATACATGTATTTCTTTATAAATTGCTTACTGTTGGTCTTAGCTCGCATATAGTAGACCGAGGTGGATCCTGTAATTTTTTTCCTCATACAGGTTTGGGAACTCATTTAAGTGAAAAGTATAGTTTTTCAACTTTCTAATTACATTAACTACTTAAGTTTGTTTATTTTCCACCTTATTTAATAAGTGGTTAGACGGAAGTCCACATGGTAAAAGAAAAGGATAAATTGTACTCATGTAAATAACAATAAAGAAGTTTATTACTTATTTCTAGAAATGCACAACTTAATTCTTATTGCCAATAATACATCTTTTCCAACTTTTCCGTACGCATAGTCTTAAAGTAGATGCCATCACTCTTTGCTACCCAAAGACATATATGTTCTGGACAATCAGAGACCCATTTGGCATTATAAACTTCGAAAGCTCTATTCTTTGAACCCCACCAAAGATGACAGAAATACAATGTAGTTTCAATAATGTTATCACAAAACTTCCAATTAAAATCTTGGTTTACATTTATTGTATGAAATCCAAGATCGTCATCTGCAGATGCACAATGCAACCTCAATGGACTGGAACCTTGAGGGAGTCCGTTGACAACAGATACCTTGTGTCCTTCGGTAAAACACGAGTTTGTCTTGAGAAGGTTGGCTGATAGGATGATGATTTGTATAAGAATTTTAAATAACATGGCATAATTCATGCTGCTTGTTGGTACAAGTGATATTTTATGTTTCTTGAAGATTGTAGTATCCTTTTTATAGTTGTTTTCTAAGGTTGAATATGTTAAGGAAACAAGTTCAAATCCCAAAAATCAGGATAAGCTGCATTAGGAAACAAGTTAATGAGTTTTCCCGTGGAGAATATCATACAAGGAATGGTGGAGCCTTCAAACCAAATTACACGCATCAATGACAGCATTATAATAGCATTAACAGACATTTATAGCTCCTATAATAATGCATTTGACTGTAATTAGAAGGCAATTCACATGCATATATTGAATACAATAGAATATGAATTGTGGTAATTGAAATTTATTATCAAAAGCGATTGTGATTTTTGAAATCTGAATGCAATACAGTGTCCATATAGTGATAGTCTGGCAACACGAAAACTACAAGGGTGTCTTCAATTGAGATTGTGATGGATTTTAAAAATCGTTCTAAATTTAGGTGTTCTCAATTGAGATGTTAATGTATTTTAATGAAACTCCTTAAAATTTGGGTGTCACTAAATTGAGATTTAAATGAAATCTTTTAAATTTTAGATATCCTCAATAACTAATAGATTTATAAAGATTTCACTAATAGAAGGATTTTAAAAGATTTGGACGGATTTCAAGCTTAAAAATATATATAACCAATTTTTTATTTTTATTTTTATTTTTTGAAATTTTACCATATTTGATGAGATTCTTATGGAATTTGTGGAAACGGGGATTACGCACCTAACCGGGTAAACGGGGCGGGGACGGGGCGATGGTCATTTCTCCGAAGTGGGTATGGGGCGGGTATGAGAAATATAGTTCCCGTCTCCCTATCCGCCCCATTTAAACTTAATTTCAAATTTAAGTTTTTTATCGAAAAAAAATAATAAATTTATCATCATTTTTAAAGAAAACATAAGTTGTTTTTAATAAATTAGTAAAAAAGTAATAATATTTACTAACTAAGGACATAAACAAAATAAAAGTAAAAAATAAAATAAATAAAAAATAAAAAGAAAAAAATAAATGGGGCGATAAATGGGACAAGAGACTTGCCCCGCCCCGCCCCGCCTCGCCCCGTTCCGCTTTAACCGGATATGGAGATGGGGTAAGGTAACAAAAATACCCGACGGGACGGGGGTGCGAATGGACGACCCGCCTCATACCCGCCCCGTTGCCATCCCTAGTGTGCAATGACAGTCAACAAGGTACAACGACAAATAATACCTCATATCGAAATATATCTTACAGACCATTTATTCTTGCACGGAAAATTATATGTTGCCAAATTCTTATTTGGGCAATTTTTCTAGTTTTCGTGTTGCCAGACTATCACTATGCGGATACTGTATTGCATTCAGATTTCAAAAATCACAACCGCTTTTGATTATAAATTCCAATTGCCACAATTCATATTCTACTGTATTCTGAGAATTTTTTATAGAAGGAAAGTGTTGTTTTCATCGACAATATTGTGTTCAATTTATGCATGTGAATTGCCTTCTAATTACAGTCAAATGCATTATTATAGGAGCTATCAAGGTCTGTTAAAGCTATTGTAATGCAGTTACCGATGCCTGTAATTTGGTTTGAAGGCTCCACCATTCCTTGTATGATATTCTCCACGGGAAAACTCATTAACTTTTTTNTATAATATCACTTGTACCAACAAGCTACATGAATTATGCCATGCTATTTAAAATTCTTATACAAATCCTCATCCTATCAGCCTACCTTCTCAAGGCATACTCATGTATTACCCAAGGACACAAGGTATATGTTCTCAACGGACTCCCTCAAGGTTCCAGTCCATTGAAGTTACATTGTGCATCTGGAGATGACGATCTTGGATTTCATACACTAAATGCGGGCCAAGATTATCATTGGCAGTTTTGTGATGACATTATGGGAAAAACATTGTTTTTCTGTCATCTTTGGTGGGGTTCAAAGAATAGAGCTTTTGATGTTTATAATAAGCACATTGATTGTCCATTCAATTCATGTCTTTGGGTAGCAACTAGTGATGGCATCTATTTTAATACTGGAGTGATGGAAAAGAAGTATGATTGGCAATAAGAATTAAGTTGTGCTCCTAGAAATAAGTAATAAAATTATTTATTGCTATTTACATGAGTAAAATTTATCCTTTTCTTTTACCTTGTAGACTTAATTTTCTTTCCGTCTAACCACTTTTTAAATAAGGTGGAAAATAAACTAACTTAAGTAGTTAATGTAATAGAAAGTGAAAAAACTAAATTTTTCACTTAAAGAGTTCCCAAACCTGTACGAGTAAAAAAATGACAAGATCCACCTCGGTCTACCATATTTGATGAGATTCTTATGGAAAATGTGGAAATTTATTCACACGAAATTTATTAGAATTTATAATTTCTTAAAATCCATCAAAACCTTAGTTGAGGACACCCTAGTAAAATTGCCTAAATAAGAATTTGATTCTTAGAATTTACTATAAATTACCTATGAATTAATCCTCTTAGCATCAGCCAATCCATTTCATTTTTCAAATTGACTGGTTTTAAGTGGGGAGTATAAACATTCTAGTAATTTGTTTTATGTGCAGTCCATTGACAGATTGAATTACGAAAAATTCTTATTACTAACTCTCCATATTTGGCTCCAAGGAAATTTTTCAGGAATAAAAGCCATTGCTAGATATTATATATGTTAAAGGATCAGAAAAGAAATATAGTTACGAATTTACAAATTCCTAGGAAGAAAATAAGAACAGAAAATACTGGAGTACGATGCCAAAATTCAATAAAGATATAAATTTTAAGAAGCTAAAAGGAGATAAAGGTTGCGTCGTAGATTCAAATATTTGTGATGTCATTTTGAAAATGGATTTCAAATCTTCTAATAATCTTCTAATATATTAAATATCGTATCAAGTGAGAATCATTTTTTTGACGATTATAGTCCTACTACAATTCAATTATTTCAATAATACCTTACTTTTTATTTTTCAATATGTATTTAACATTCAATTTTGTATTTTGTTATTTACGTGCATGTATAATAATTAATACTTATTTTCATTTCTTTCATATTTAGATCAAAATGGTGCAAATTAATTCTTCAAGTTCATGTACACTTTATATATTTTGGGAGGCTATTCAATTACTTTAGGAGTAAATAAATTATTCAAATTCATGTACAGTTATTTATTTTTAAAATTATTAATTTAATCTATGATTTAAATTTATTTTCTAGGTTCACATCCATACCATTTTGTCTAAATTAATTGTCAAGATTCCGAGTATATAAATTATTATTTTTCTATATTCGTTAATTCGAATTAATTAAATTCCATATTCATGAATGTATTTGATCGTTCTTATGAGTGTTAGATATAAATGAATCAATCTCTCAACTATTTAAATTATTATCACAAATTGGTTGTTATTTCATTTCAATCATCAAATATTTTTATCTCCGACATCATGGAATCAAAGGCTCTAAGAGACTTATCGGCTTATGAAAATGAATGGTACATTAAAGTGACAGTGGTTCGAAACGGTTTAGTCAAATCTTATTCCAACAATGCTAAAAATTTAGATATTTTGAGAAGTAAAATACAACTCATGATGAAATTTTTTTCTATTCGTCTCGGTTTGCAATGACAATCAACAAGGTCCAAGGATAAATAATATCTCATGTCGAAATATATCTTCCGCAACATGTATTCTGGCACGGACAATTATATGTTGCAGTTTTAAGAGGACATTTTATAGCAACTACAAAGGTTTTAGTTAAGTCAGATACTCATCATCCCACAAAAATATATTGTACAAAGAGATTTTCATTGAATAAAAAGTTCATTTCACATAAACAATTTTTTTTAACTATTTTTTATATTTACGCATCTTCAAATATTACTATGACAACACGTATAAAGCTTTTCAGAATAACGTGTAACGCACGTTCATATGTGACTAGTATGTGTACAGAAAGTAAGGGTTTGACTTTGAAATGATGTATCTAACATCCAGTAATTATTTAATTTTCTAAGGTTGAATCCAATATAATATATTTTAGGTTTTGTGATAAAAATTCTATGTAATTGAGAAGTTTGTTACATGAAGGAAGCTTGTTTAATCTTGGTTTAGAAGTATGGTTTGATTGGGAATCAAAAATCATAGTGTTTTTTGGATGATTGGAGGAAGTTTAAAGTATTTGGGTTTGTAGAGTTCTAAGTTGTGAAGATCAAACTTCAATGATAATTAGGAG
>CAIGRF010176272.1:19694-33912 GCA_903798235.1 Fraxinus ornus
GCCTGGGCTCGGGCCCGAAAACGTTTTTTTTTTGGCAATTTTCTTGTTTTGTCCCCATTTTTGGGACTTCTAATTTATCTTGGACTCCACAAACTTCGAGATTTTGCTTCTATAAATACTCCACAAGGTATAAACTCAAAAGGTGAGAAAATAGAGATTATAACAATTAGATTTTTGTGTATACATTAGAAACAAGAGAGAAATATTTAGATTAGATTGAGAGTATCAAATCTTGTCAGACAATTGGTTGTTTCTTGGTATAATGAATTCTCCTCTTCCATAATTTTCTTGATTGTTGTATGATCTATTAAATTTCATATTGTCTATAATTTTCTTCATTAATTATTTAGCTGGTTTTTCAATAATTGATATCAAAACATTCTTCATATCGGGGTTGATTCATAACAATATAAATTATACTATTTAGCACCATAATCTTGGTGTCAACAAATGTGACATTAAATGATAGATTCCATTAGAGGTAAGGATATTTGTTAAACACAACTAGAGCTTGACAACATTACTTTGCAGAATATGTATTGTAGAAATTGAAATTAATTATCAAACGCAGTTACAGTTTCTTTCGGAGTACACGAATATAGTATCCACATAATGATACTCTGGCTGCTTGGAAACTAGAAAAAGAGTTTTGTGCTGATTTGTGATACTCTGGTCTTTTGTGGTGAATTTATGATGTGTAAGCAATTTAATTTCAGTAGAGTTGACCTTGCAAACAATTATCTAATTGAATCTCCACCATCTCGACGAAGTTAATGGCATTACTATAGGAAATATCCATGAAAACAGTGGTTTTACTATATGCATGTTGTATTCACCTAAATGGAAACTTCAGTGAAAAATTAGCAAATAATGGAAGCCGAGAAGAAGAGATATAATTGCATAAAGTGTCAAATCTTAACTACATTGCCATACCCAATGACTATTAAAACTTAATGAAAACAGCGAATATAACTATCAAAATGATTCCTCTCATTTCTATTTTTGCATATTATTTTATTTTCCCCATGCTCGAAATAAGGCTGGTACGTTTTTAAAAATCACCATCATTTATATCTAGTACCAAGGAGGACCTGATAGCATTTATATACAATGGGATGATGAACTTATAGATCTTCCCACAAGATAGGGCATCTCCTCAAATGGCTCACTACTACAAGAAGTTCCTAGTGGTAAATAACTGATGAGCCTACCGTGGAGTGTTGGTAAAACCTACTTTGAAGGAACTATGGGTTGTCACCTCTATACATCACCTATGTATGAAGTTCCCCACGAAACATGGTATTGCCACGGTTTGAGGTGATCAAATGGGGACTAGGGAGTGCTATTTGAACTCCTTAAGGAAGGTTGAGCACCATGATGTTAACATGGCGTTACTTAACATTAAAATGGTCGACGCACCTCAAGATGGTACACGTGATATTTGATGCTTCTTCAAAATGGTAGTATCCTTTTTATAATTGTTTTCTAAGGTTGAATATGTTAAGGATATGAGTTCAAATCCCAAAAATCATGGTTAGCTGCATTAACTTGATATTGAATATATTGAAAATGTTTGAAGCCTTGTGTATAATTGTGTATAATTTCCTTCTAATTACAGTCAAATGCATTATTATAGGAGCTATCAAGGTCTGTTAATGCTATTGTAATGCAGTTACCGATGCCTGTAATTTGGTTTGAAGGCTCCACCATTCCTTGTATGATATTCTCCACGGGAAAACTCATTAACTTTTTCCTAATGCAGCTTATCATGATTTTTGGGATTTGAATAGAATTTTCTTTTTCATTTAATTTCCTGTCCTGGAAAAAAAATTTCAATACAATTTTTTTTAAAGATTAGTAAAATATTTCTATCAAGATGTTGTTTTAACATACTTTTACAAAACAAAAATACGTTTACATAATTTTTATATTTAAATAAATAATTTGCATTGTTCCCTTGTCATTTATATTTAAATAAATAACATTCCATGCCGAGTTGCATGAGTAACTGTTGCATGACAGTGTTCTGATGGGCCATGTTTCTAATATTTGTGGTCATTTCCCCTACTTCTCTGGCTAAGCATGATGTGGTACCGCCTCGTCGAGTAGGCATTCGACTTTGAGCTAAAATGTTAGGAACCGCCCAACAATTTTTCCAATTATATGTGTTTCATCTCGTTATGTGTATGCATCATTGCTAGTTGGGATGGAAGCAAGACGTGGCGTTCTATACTCTTCCATAGGGAAATCTGACGAGGCGAGTTAAGACGAGTCGGTAGGGACAAGAATTAGAAATTCTTATTTATTGCATGATCTAATTATATTTTAATTTTAAATATAATTAAAATGAAAAATAAATAAAAATAAATAAAAATAAAGGTGAACTACGACGGCATTTCAAGGGTTGGTCAGGGATGATTTTTTTTATTTTCTTTTCCATGCCTAATCATCGAGGTCAGAACTACGACTGCACTCCAACGTTTGGCTAAAATTTATACTGGCCTTGACCTCCCTTTCGAGTTAGGGCCTATTTTATTTTATTTATTTTTTAATTTTCTTTTCCATGCTTGTTTTATTATACATAAGATGTCACGATGGTATCTAAATGTCATAGAACTGAATGTTTTAAAGACATGAAACTTTTGAGAGCTATTACTTTTTAAGAAAATGACATGATTCAGTTATAGATTTGCGAAACTCATCATTCAATGACAACATCAGTTCAAATACTACAAACCATCGAAGAATTTGCAGATGAATTTGGACCATATTTCATTAGCAAATGTAATGGTTAAAAGATACTTTTCTCACATGAGGTTTGTCACTTTTAAATAAAAAGTGATGTATCACGTCACTTTTATTTATAATAAAAAGTAGCAAACACTTTACAATCGAATTTCATGTATAATTTACGATTAACTAAAGAATTAAGGATATCATTCTATTTGCTTGATTTTGGATCATACCGAACCTAATTTCCTCAATTTTTTTTAGCTATGGTCCGCTCCTGTGTTATCGTCCTCATATCAATGTTGAGTATCAAGTACGATATATTTCCACTCGTGCTATAATCATGTTAAACTTTTATATATATTATTCCAATACAATTATCATTAATTATATATGCTTCATTGTGCATATTATTTTCGAGCATGGGCTATGCTAATTATCTCTGTATCGTTCCAATATTATTTGTTATTAAACTTCTATACATTGCCCAATATTATTGAATGTTCTCAAAAGGGTAGTTAACTCTGATATATACCATTATAGTTTGAATTTGCTCTTTTAAACGTATTTTTGTTTTGTAAAAGTATGTTAAAACAACATCTTGATAGAAATATTTTTCTAATCTTTAAAAAATTTGTACACTTTTTTTTGAACAAAACTTTCCAGGACAGGAAATTAAATGAAAAAGGATTTTTTTTTTTATCAGGGGCTGAATAGTCTTTTCCAATTTCTAGTGAAACGTTCATTAATTACTTTTTTTTAAATATTCTTTTAGTGATAAAAGATTAATTAAGCTAATGTATTAAATGTATCAAAAAAGAATATGGCTAACGCTATCAAAAAATAATAAACTTTGATATTGGTATTTTTGAATTCAATGAGAGTTTTTCTTCACAACATACCATAATTATATTTTTTTGATTCAGTATGAAGAGGGAAATGCACTTTTAATTGATTGTCTTCCCACAAATTCTAAAAAGGCTTACTATTTCGTTTTCTTTGCAATATCCTATAAGGTAGTCGATCTTATTAGTCGAGATGATTCTTATGTAATAAAATTTGATGCTTATTTAAAATCAAAATCGCAGGATTTATTTAACTCAAAATGGACTTTCTTTACAAGATGTTGTGTCCATGGCTTTAAGATTAGTCATATTTTATACTATAGTTCAGCGTAGACACTTTAGAACACCCATAGAGTAGAACCTCAAATACTTTAATAAAGTACAAGCACAAAATCGTAGAGATTAGCAAAAGCTACAATGTGGGGCGGACCCATTAAGGGCCCAATTGTCCCCTTTAATTTTTGACATTTACAAAGTAGTTCATAATTATGTCTCGCCCTCACCGAATCATGTTTCTGGGTCTGCCCCTGCAGTGATCTATACAAGTTTAAATGAACTTGAATGATTTATGTATATCATTAAACAGTAAACTATACACTTACATAAAGTATACAAGAAGAATAAGATAAATTCATCCTAATTGTCTACAATTCGAAAATAAACTCTGTCCTATTATAATCCCTTTAATATTGTTTACAATTTGAAAATACATGTGCTAAGCTATGCTTATCCAGTGTAATCGAAGATTGGCAAGAAATCTTCAGTCGATGGATAAGAAAGTAGTAGTGAAGTAGTTTATGTTGAAAAATTATTCATGCATAATAATATTACTTTTAATTTAAAAAACGAGTACGCGAATAAGATAAAATCACAACTTACCAGAGCAAAATACTGGATACAATCTCGACTAATCGAAATCAAGATATGCACATGAAAATACGTTCAAATTGTGACTCATTAAACGTAGAAAATGCAGAAATTAGAAGGAAATGAAATGATGTGAGGTATGTAATTGGAAATCTCCTTAAGACAAATGTTTTTCTATGCACTGGTGCTAACATTATCAAATGGACGTCCGTCTTCTAAATCAAAATGCTTCTTCCAAAATTAATATGGCACAATATTAATTTTGCCGGAATCTTCTAGATCGGATGATGATATTGAATACTAAGATATCGAACACAAAAATCGAAATAATTTTCAAATTATTTTGATAAAATTTGGAGAGGAAGTAATTACAAATCAATTATTTGAAATTGAATTGGAGTGAAGAAAATGAAATGAAATAAATTTAATTTATAGATTCAATGTATTTTTTCCGATTAGGTGCATCTTTTGACATAAATTAGTATGAATCGTTAGATCTTACCATTTTAGATAGGATCATGATTTAGTAGTACACATCACACCCTATCAAAAGGTCGTGACTTTTCATTATGAGCCTTCTTGAATAGTCAAACCTAATTTGAAACACCACTATGCTTCAATATGCACCCTTTGCATTTTAAAAGTCATGACCAGTTATTGCACAAATTGGATATTTTTCTAATTTACACTTATTAAAATTATTAAATAGCATCTATATAAACATTAATTCCAACAACCCTCCACATGAATGGAAGAAGTCGACAAGATTAAAAAAATAAAAAAGATGAAGAAGAGTACTATTGAAAAATAATATATCATGATAAGTAGCTTTGCTTTGAACTCTTCTTAGTAAGAATCTATCGGGCTCAGTTGACTAATAAGTGAAAACAATATTTTAAAATGTCGATCATTAATGCAAACCTAGATAATAAGTCAAATACTTTCTCTCTCATATCAAACATTAGTTCTATATTATTAACCTTCTTGAATTTCGCAAATGTAGTTGAGAATTTGCTTAAGTATAATTCTCATAGAAACAATTAAGTTTGCACTCACACAAGTGATGTTGCCACTGACATTGGTTTTTCACTTATATTGTTTACAAGATATAATCATCATTAAAAGCATAGTTTATTTCAACAATCTTTTCTTGGCAAAACTTATTTATATCGTAGAAATAGAAATGAGTTAAAACTCCGAAATACATATTGAGTCATTCGTAACTAATCTTTTTATTGAGCCTAGTCCGTGGGATCTCCAATCGTGTATTTCTATTACGTTGAATCATTAGTTTACATTTTAAACCTATTTTCTTTTATGCATAGTCTGTTCTCTTTCTAGATAACTTATTTGTATGGATCTGCTAGGTTATCTCATGATTTAACAAAATCAATCATATTGTTCTATTTGAGAGCAACTGTCAAATGATATTAAGTCTATGCTTAGATGTCGAACCTTATGATATATGACATTATGTGCCAATTGTCACCAATTAGGGAATCTTTCAAATAAATAAATAAATTGAAATCTTTCTCAGGGATTAATACATCCAAGAACCAGTAGAATCTACCATCAGTGATTTTCGATTCTGTTCGGGTTCAGCTTTTATTTCCTTCCATCCTTTCATCTAAATTATATTGTTAAGATTTATTAAACTCCGAATTTTATAAGAATGTAAAGTATTCAAGATTCTTGCCTTGAAATTATGAGAACTTCAACCAACACTTTGCTTCTATTTCCTTCTCTTAAATTCCAGCTTGTTGTCCCTTTGAATATATGTAGAATGTGTAAATATGCGTGGGCGAATACGGTCTTGGTATCCTGGAACTAAAGCTTGCATAGACAAATCATTTTGGGATCCTTGGGGATTTAGAATGCATATAGGTGACTAATATAAAGGAGGTGAAATAAATTATTTTCTTGAGTTCTTAATGTATAGGGAGATTATTAACTTCTATATTTGTCTATTTGTTTGTGTGTGTGACATACATAAAATTAAGAGAAATCGATGAATTCGAAGAACTCAAAAGTAATTTCTTATTTTATGGGTGATTTGGATATCTTTGCTACTAATTGATGAGTATTTGAAATTGTTCATGATGCATAAATAGTGACTAGGTGATGAAACTTTTTTTGCTAGTTTGATCCTTAATCATGTAGATATATTATATTGAGCACAATAGTCATGGAGATTATAATATTTTTTTGGATTGTTTACATTGATAGTCTAGGTTGAATGAACTTAAGATGAAAAACGTACCAAAAATCAAATTAAAGATCAACAGCTTTACCTATTGAAAGAATTAGTTTAAGGGTGCTTGATCCGCTGTTAAAAGGTATGTGCTTGTTGAATATTTGTGCTGAATGCTTTTGGCTAACAAGGGACTTAGATAGTAACCAATATACTTGGGGTTTGATCCCAATTACTTGTCCCAATAAAATACATTGCCACTACCTGTGACTGTGAACATAAGAAAAAGTAATGTCTAGGAGACGATCTATATCGAAAAGAAGGATGCTGTCATGTAGAGCGAAAACTACATTCGAAAATAAAATAAAAGATCACAAAAAATAAAAGGAGTGACAAATATAAAATAAAACAAAAAAGAACACACCAAATTATATTGAGGCATTGGGAAAATAGTTATAAACATTGTTTCCATTTGGTTATTCCTTGGATACTTAATTCGGGATCTAGATTTCTAGTGAAGTTTATCATCCTAGGTAAAGCTTGGAGATCGAGACATTAAAATTAAAGGGAATCATCACTCATCAAGGTAGTAATTTCCATTAGTAAAATCCACCCGAACTTGAGAGCAAATTGAATGAATGTTGTGCAATCAACTTTAGAATAATATACTCTGGGTGACGGATTGAAAAAATAAATAACTTTTTGCGTACATCCAACAAGAGATAAAGGAATATGTGATATCGACGATCCATATGTAATCAATCTAAAAATTTCGTGATGATTAGATTGATTATGCACACGCATACACATCAATTGAGCATCAAATAAGTGAAATTAGTTTTTGTAGCATTAATTTTGAACTCTTTATGAATTGTCAAACAATTTTGGTGCTTGATGCAAGTTTGGCAAAGTTATTGATGTAGGATAAAAGAGAAGGCAACAAGAAAGGGGTGAGAAACCAGAGAAAATGGGGAAAGAAGCAGAGAAGAAACAGAAATTCAGGGTGAAAGGGGTAGGAAGAAAACGTTTGCTCCAAGCAAAACCATTTCATTTCATCATATTCATCAATTCCAATTACAATGAAAAATCCAATAAATAGTAATTAAAAAAAAATCTAACCTATTAATAACGGTTTGGGACAACCTAATAATATAAGAGGAGAGTATATTTGTCATTTCACAGCTTGAGAAAATAGATGAAAATTACCTTTTGCGCAATGAAATGTGAAAATAAGAGCGAAAATATCAAAAAATGAAATGTAGAGACGTTTTCCACAATAACAATGGTTATGTACTAATTACCCAATAATTGGACCCCCATTATAATATACTGAATTAATCTTATAAAAATAATTCCACAATTATCCTTGAAGCATGATTATTTCTTAACCAGATTTCTAAACTGATCAGCTATTGCTCTAAAGTCTAATCCTATTCTTGAATCTTAATTCTGGTCAATAACTACCCTAGATCTCTCTTTTTTGTGTTTTTTTTTCCCTCCAAAAGTGAATTCCAATTGATAAAAGGACACCTCAAAGCCAAGTTAAAAATCAAAAGTTTGTGCAATTGAACAAGAGATGCACTGCAAGAAACAAAATTCGCTCTCTCTATATGAATGTGGCGCGACTAGGTCAACTATAATGTCCTAGTATATTCCTTACAAGCTAGTTCCATAATTTATTTTAATCCATATCGGTCAAAGTCAATAATTAATTTTAGTTACACATTTCCTGGACCCACAACTTTTCAATGACATATTTAACTAACTTTTATCAAAATTCATTAAAAATCTAATTTTAATTCCCACCAAAGAAGAGCTCAACTTCAGACTCTATTTTAGTCCGTTTTACACATTTAGTTCTTGAACAATTATTAAAAATGCAATTAAATTTAAATTTTTTTATTGAAGCTACCAAAGGACTTGAACAAACTTATATAGTATAATTATTAATTTCTGCTTATTCCTCTAAGTTACAATAATTATATCTAATTAAGAGAATATGAGACTATCTAGTGTAAATATTGTTGAGAAAATTCGTCACCGAAGTAGATACCAAGGCCTCTAATGATGCTCCTAAATGAGAATACAAGAAACTCCACAAATATATGTAATAACACAAAAAACAAAATGCAAGAATTGAAAGAAAAGATCAAGACTTGAATCGAAAAGAATGATGTCCTAAAAACTATATTTGCGTCCTCTCGATAATGAGAATGCTAAATGACTAACACACAAATAGCTTTAGTGGATTTCAAGTCTAAAACCAAGTTGCAATTTGCACTATCGAAGCCCGAAAAGAAGGAACAAGGGTGAGAATATGAAGAATAATTCTAAGTATATTTTGAGAGAGTTTGGGGATAAAATCTCAAAGTATAAAGTGAGAAATTGGTGTATTTAAAATATAAATTCTATCCATATTTATAGAATTTCATCATACTACTTCGTATGGATGCCAACCATCCATGAAAAAAGATGGAAAAATTGATCAAAACGTGTCAAAATGGAAAAATAAAAAATCTAGTTTTTGGCTCTATGCGACCGCATAGAGCAAATGTCCCTGACTCGTTAACTTTATGCGACCGCATATAGTTGCTCTATGCGGTCGCATAGTCAACCCAGTTGCCTTCTTTTCCATTTTTCATTTTTCCTTCAATCTCCCAAGTTTAAATCTCTATCTCTCAATCAATTCTCATAGATTCAATATTTGAACAACATATATATAAAAATCCCCTCCTTGTTTAAATATTACAACTCCACTTAGAATTATAAACGATCTCACACATAGGATAAGGTATCTTTCGATTTAAACCTTACATTAGTGCTAACATTGCAAAGTAATATCGAGATTTCAGGTAGCCTTAACTTCGAACTAGTTATCCATATGACATTACCGGCGATATCACACACATGAACATTCTATCTCAATATGTTCCACACAATTTACTTTGGTGTGTTAATGACTTTGCACCCATCCGTATTCATGAACTTTTCAGAAAGTAACTTCCAACTTTCCTTAAAGCAACACGACTTCTAAGTTCATATATGAGAGATTCTTACACTGTCTTGGTTATGTTTTAAAGACATTTGTATTACGTACTGAATTTCTTTAAGTTTTTATTCGACCCTAAAAACCCCAACACTTATATTTTTAGGATATAGCTTTAAATAATATAGTAAGTGCTAGAACCAATTCACTTATCAAATAACTTGTTGTTACCCTTTGAACCCGTAAATTACTTATTTTGTAATAATATGTAGGGTTTCCATCATTGGTAAATTTTATTTAAGGAATTTAAGCCACATCCTACTCGATATTAGTCTTACCAACTCTTTGGTAAGTGGTTTTGTAAATGGATCAGCCAAGTTCTCACTTGATCTTGCATATGTAAGTGAAATTACTCCATCTTTTATCAATTTCCTTACATAATCATGTCTAAGACTCATGTGTCTAGACTTTTCGTTGTAGACTTCATTATAAGCCATCGCTAAAGTATCTTGACTATCACATATTATAGATATTGAAGACTCATTCTTCGTATTTAATGAAACTTCATAAAGAAGATCTTTAAGCCACTCCGCTTCTTTTCCAGTTTCAGCTAATGCTACAAACTCAGATTCCATTGTGGAATGTGTAATCACAGTTTATTTTTTTGATCTTCAAGAAACTGCACTACCTCCAAAGAGTGAACAACCAACTCGATGTTAATTTGTTTTCACCAGCACTTGATATCCAACTAGCATCGATATATCCTTCAAGTATAGTTGGAAATTTAGAATATTGGAGTCCAAGGTTTTTGGTTCTCTTTAAATAACCAAATACCCTTCCAATTACTTTATAATGTTCAACACTTGGATTACTTGTAAACCTATCAAGTTTACTTACATCAAATGCAATGTCTGGTCTTGTACATTGCACAACATACATTAGAATACCGATTGCACTTGCATATTCAAGTTGTCCAACATTCTTCACAAGTTTGATACTTGAATCAAATAGAGTATTTGCCTCTTTAATGTCCAAATGTTTGAACTTTTCAATTACATTCTCAATATAATGTGATTGAGTTAGTGCATATTCCAAATCATTGTTGATCACTTTTATACCCAATATGATATCTACTTGACCAAGATCCTTCATGTTGAATGTTGAAGATAGAAACCTCTTTGTTTCTATAATATCATTCATGTGATTGCTTATAACCAACATGTGTCGTCCACATATAAGCATACAAATACAACATAATTATCACTTTTTTTAGCATATAGACATTTATCAACCGTATTATGCAAAAAACCAAAAGACATAATAGCATTATCAAATTTCTCATGCCATTTTTTAGGATAGGAATTCACCTTGCCTCCAAATTTGCTTTGCTTTCTATGTCGGCACTCTTTTTCAAAGTGGCCGGTTTTTCCACATACAAAGCATTCTCCCTTGGGCTTCTTTTTGAATTTGTTGTTGTCTTTTGTAAACTTTCTTTTGTTTACTTTTGATGACTTTGTTGTTGTTTTTCATGGTATTGGCTTTTGAAGTACCAACATGAGAATTTTCATTCCCATCTCTTACCCTTGACTCTTCCTCAATTCGGAGATGTTTTTGAATTTGCTCCAACGAAAAGTCTTCGGAGTTATGAAGAATTTTTTTCATATATCATCTCCAAGTAGAAGACAATTTAGCAATAATTGCTCCTACTTGAAATGATTCCGAAAGTTCAATCTTCACCACTTTCAGTATATTGACAATAACTTGAAGTTTATGTACTTGGGGCAATAGGGGTATGTTATCTAAGATCTTAAAATCAAAATACTTAGAAATTAAAAACTATTTGGTACCTTCTTCTTTAGCCTTGTATTTATTTCTAGTACATTCCAGATTTCTTTTGCAGATGATCTGTTGGTATATAAGTCATAGAGACGATCCGACAAGACATTCAAGATATGGCCACGACATATAAGTTCATTTTCTTTACGTTTCTTTCGGTCAGCCCTTAATTGTTCGGTGTCGTTGTCGGATGGTTCAGTTATATCCTTCAAATTTGGATCAAGTATGTAGAAGATTTTGAGCGCCGTTAACAAGAATTTGATCTTGTCTTGCCACCTTGTGAAGTTTGATCCATCAAAACGGTCCAGCCTCACCAAGTCTTGATTCATGAGTTTGATAGTAGCCATGGTG
This sequence comes from Fraxinus ornus, assembly GCA_903798235.1. NCBI lineage: Eukaryota > Viridiplantae > Streptophyta > Magnoliopsida > Lamiales > Oleaceae > Fraxinus > Fraxinus ornus. The sequence continues at coordinate 31,501 of CAIGRF010176272.1, forward strand.
GTATCTCCTTTGGTTGTCATTGTGCAAACACAGATATAGCTTTTATAATGTTGAGAAAATTCGTCACCAAAGTAGATAACAAGGCCTCTAATGATGCTCCTAAATGAGAATATAAGAAACTCCAGAATTATATGTAATAACACAAAAAAAAAAAAAATGGAAGAATGGAAAGAAAATATCAAGACTTGAATCGCAAAGAATACTGTCCTAAAATCTATATTTGCATCCGCTTGATAATGAGAATGCTAAATGACCTACACACAAATAGTTTTAGCGGATTTCAAGTCTAAAACCGGTTGCAATTAACACTATCAAAGTCCGGAAAGAAGGAACAAGGGTGAGAATATGAAGAATAATTCTAAGTATATTTTGAGAGAGTTTGGGGATGGAATCTCAAAGTATAAAGTGAGAAATTGGTGTGTTTAAAACATGAATTCTATCCATATTTATAGAATTTCATCATACTCCTTCGTGTGGGTACCAACCATCCATGAAAAAGATGGAAAAGTTGATCAGGTTTTTGGCTCTATGCAACTGCATAGAGTTAATGGGTCAGGGTCATTTAGTCCCTGACTAAGGCCATGCGACCGCATAGCATTAAGCCTATGTGGTCGTATAGTCAACCCAGTTGCCTTCTTTTCTGTTTTTCATTCTTCCTTCAATTTCCCAAGTTTAAATATCTATCTCTGAATCAATTTTCATATATTCAATATTTGAACAACATATATATAACAATTATTAATTTCCGCTTATTCTTCTAAAAACAATAAACTGGACTCTTAAATTATATAAAAATTATAGAAGCAATATTAACATTTCCCTACAATTTTTATCCACACGACATGTCGCAACATGTATTACTCTCATTGGATGTCGAAAATTTTTTATCAGGTCTAAATAATTTTTTTTTAAATAAAATATTAAAGCACTTGCAGCTAGTATTTTCCTTAATAATTTCTTCGTGATGTGATTGCAAAATTAATGATTGTTGATTTTCAAGTACTAAACTCAGATTTAAAATGCACCCTCGAATACATACATGTTCACTACTTTGATTCATATCCAATTCCGATTTTTTGAGTTTCTCAACATAATAAATTGATCCTACAAATTGGCATATCAAGTTTACGAATAGTAAACACTACTACGAATTTAGGTAATTTATAAGATAAACACGTGTGATCATGTCTAGCACGACCCCGCTATAAATTAATCAATACTTTACTTTGTCCTATCTGACACACTTTCGATTGTACTAGAATAATTATAGTCGAATAGATAATAATTGCTATCAAAACAAACTCCATACCCCGATTGATAGACTAACTAAAATTACACTCAAGTAGAATGCCAAACAATACTAGCCAGTCTAGGATAAATTGATTTTGACTAAACATGAGTTATATCTTGTGCAAGCACCTAACTCATATTTTCACAACATGTTCAATTGTCCATAATCTTTTATTCAATTATGCAATGAATAATTTAAGTGAAATAAACAACATAATACTTATTAATCGACCAAAAATGTCATAAGTTACAATTATGTCCATTAGCCACCTATCCTAAAAGGGACGATAAAATCTTAGAGAGATTTACAAGACGAGGAGTTATCTTCTTTTGTAGATGGAAATTTAAACCTAAGAAAATATTGATTTTAATTAATTAACATAAAAACTATTTAATAACGAAATTACAAATATTAGTTGAAATTCACTAGTAAGTTAGAACTCACTAGTGAGTGACTAGCAAGTCAAAACTAACTTCTTAACGTGTACATTACCAGAATTCCATTACACCTAACTTTATCGTAATGTAACATATAAAATTTAAACGCACGATATAATGTAGTAAACCCTAAGGAAAACATTCGTAGACGAATATCCCAGGAAAATCAACATTATACAAATGTCTCTCAATCTTTTGAAATTACATCATAAAATCATAATAAAAATAAATTCATAAGAAACTAAGTAAATTTCCCTTGTTTCTTGTCCTTTTAAGTTATAGAGGAATGGAACTAAACCTTCTAGTCTTGGTGTCACGGGCCGCGACTTTGCTTAAGACCCATGATCCTATCGCAGCCGTAGTTTGTTCAATTTCGACCGCACATTGTAAATAATTTATTTAAGTAGTTAGAAATTAGAAAATTTTAGTATGATTCTAGAGACTTTAAACGTCTACTCCCGTCACTTGAATTTTTGTTCAGAATGCTATTATAAGGGGTATTAGTCTTTCAAACATTTTCAAGCTTTCTAGTTTCGCCCCTGCACTAGCCATTGTAATTTCCTGCTTTCGTCTATTATAATGTTCAGTTTTCAAGCAATCAATGATCAAGTTAATTTCAATGCATTTCAGTTTCATGTTGTAAGCTTTCTTTAAATTGTGATCAAATTTACTTTCGTCCCGACA
>CAIGRF010176332.1:6830-22594 GCA_903798235.1 Fraxinus ornus
TTCTGATATCCCTTGGTATCTGAAATGTTGACACATATCCAGAAAATGGGATACATGTGTATGTGGATTCTCATTGGCTGTCGTGTAGAATTGACTTCCATTCTGAAAGAGTTGGATGACATTTGTCTTCAGTTGAAAGTTCGGTTGTTCGAATGTGGGGTAGACAATGCTGGATTGGCTTTAAATAACGAACGGTGACAAAAAATCCCTAAGAAAAGCATTTTCATCATATTGTGTTTCAGCGTTGGCTGGAGCTATAGGTTCTACAATTGGTTCCAGTTGTTGATCAGCTATTTGTATTTGTTCTTGATTTTTCTGTTGTACTGCTCTCGCTATCCTCTGTCTTCGATGAAAAGTTCGTTCAATTTCCAAATCAGCTGGAAGTAGTTCATCGCCAGCTGATCTTCACATGCAAGACCTGAAGAAGTGAAAAAATATAGTAGCACTTAGCTCAACCTAAGTAATTGAATTTAATAGAAAATAAAAACTAAAAGAAAAAGCAAGTCCGAATTAATGTCTAAGTAACAAAAACCAAATTAATACTCAATCTCCGACATCGACGCCAAAATTTGTTCACGAAAACATGTTTCGAATTTAAATTATCGCAAGTGCACGGTTCGTTGACAAGTAATAAAGTGAAAATCCTAGAATTTCGAGTATCGTTCCCACGATGATTGATTTAACTTAATTTTTATTATTGCGACATTAACCGAATCTATTAAATTTGAGATGAGTTTTTCAGTTTCTATGATTTAACTAAAACTAGCATGCAAATTAAACTAAAATTACGACTTAAATGTAAAAAATGAGGTTTCAATGAAAAAGGTTCGAATGAAATTAATGTATGAAAAAACACACTAGGATTTTAAATCACCAAGCAAAGTTTCCTTTTGACCCCTATTTCACAATTTGATAACACGATGAATTGGTTGAAGAATCAATGTTTCTAACTTATCCAACAATCTCTTTCGAGTAGAATTGAACATATTCTAGCATACATTTTGACTATATTTCTATGAAAAACGCAATATACAAGAATGCATGACATTTTGTAAACACTTAAAGATTCACGTAAATATAGCGGTATATTTCTATCCCTATGAACCCTACGATGATTTATACCTTTTAGAATCTATTTTTCTTCTTTATAATGCATAAAATAGATCATCCAAACTCACATAATCACATCCATTTAACTATGGAGGCAAGAAAGTGTATATAAATCATTCAACATCCATAAATCGTGTTTGAATATCAAATTGCAAAATAGAGAATTAAAATATCATATTGCGAGGTTTATCATTCGTCTAGTACATAAAAAGTCTAGCTTAACATGGATAAAATAAAAGAACAATAAAATATTTAGGAGAAGATATCACCCAATTCTTGAATTTAAATATTGTAATCTTGAATCTTGGAGTGAATTCCCTCATTTTTGTGTTCTTCCTTGCTCTTCAATGCCTTTTCTCTCAAATAATGTGTAACCTTCATTTTTTGTTTGGATGATTTTTAACTTTTATAGTTGTCCTAGATTTCTTTCCATAAGATTTTGAACGAGACAAGGAAACCAGAAAATTCGCGCCGAAAACCATGTGTGCGGAGTGACTTTTTTACCGGACAGCTTTCAATATTTTGGTCATATCTTTCTCTCATGATATTCGATTGATGTAATTTAAATTGCATTAGAAATCTTACTCAAAGGGATAAAAATCATTCAGAAATACAAGTCTTCAAATTCGAACGTCGTCTATGCCAAATATGGGTCTCAAACTAAGAGTGAAAACTCGAAGCAAAACCTCTTCGGCTGGAGGTTGATTTGTGATAGTACTTCGATTATATTTCATCCCTTTGACTTATTTCCTCATTCAAATGATGCCCAACACTCTCAAATCTTCATCTTGAGATCGACATAACTTTTCAGTATTTACACTTGAGTCAGTATTTGTACTTGAGTCCTCAAACTTCGATTTTTGCTTCATTTAAGCCATTTTTTGCTTGTTTTCCCTAATTTCCCCTGCAGTCATCATTATTGTCCTGCAAACATAAATTACAACAAATTAAGCTATATTTCACATAGGTATCGACAATCATCCATGTTTGTGAATCGAAATAAACGTGTAAAAATATCTTTATCATTCATTAACATATTTATCATCCAAGAAGGTTGCATTTGTAGTAACAAAGATTTTCCTATCTAGAGGACTATTAAAATAATATTCCCTGGTACCTTTAGGGTATCTCACAAATAGGCATATCTTTGATCTAGAATTCGACTTTTTTGCCTTCCTTTTCAACACAAGAGCGGGACATCCCCAAATTCGAATGTAGCGTAAGCTGGACTTGCGCGCATTCTACAATTCCATGGGAGTCTTGGGAACAGACTTAGAAGGAACTAAGTTAAGAACATGTGCTGCTGTTTCCAATGCATATCCTCAAAATGAGATAGGTAGAGTTGCGAAACTCATCATTGACCTAACCATGTCTAAAATTGTCATATTTCTTCTTTCTGAAATGTATTTTTGTTGGAGTGTACTTGGTGCACTCAATTAAGAAACAATACCATTTTCTGTTAGTAGTCCCTGAATTCTCTCGAGAGATATTCACCACCTCGATCTGATCGAAGTGTCATAAGACTCTTACTCAAATGTTTCTCGACCTCAGTCCAGTACTCTTTGAATTTATCAAAAGCATCTGACTTTCGAAACATTAGGTAGATGTATCTGAATCTAGAGTAGTCATCTACAAAAGTGATAAAATACTCGTATGTATATTCATGGGTACACACACATCAGAATGAACTAGTTCTAATACTTCTTTGGCTCTAACCTTCTACAAGAAATGATCCATTGTTCATTTTACCATCCAAATAAGAATCACAAACTGGCAATTGTTCGATCTTAAGTGTTTTAAGTGGACCATCTCTAGCCAATCTTTGTATCATATGAAGGTTAATATTTCCAAGTCTAAGATGACATAGATGTGTATCACTATTATGGTAAGCCATTTGTTTATGGTTTGCATAAGTAACATTTATTTCATTTCTGGTACGATTTAAGATATAAAGACCATTAGTCAAATATCCAGCACAAATAGGAGCTTTATTCTTTAAAAAATAAAGCGCATTATACGTAGAATTTACGGAATAACCTTTTTCTATTAAATAAGAAACAAAAATCAAATTCCGCTTCATTCGTTGGACATAATAATAGTCTCTAAGAATTAAATGCCTACAACTGCTGAAATAAAAGTAAACTACTCCTACTGCTCTAGTTGAAACTATAGCTCTTGTGCCGACGATAATTTAAAACTGGCCTTCACTGAGTCTTCTGCTCTCCTGAAGCAGTTGCATAGACATGCATATATGATTAGTGGCTCTAGAGTTTATAACCCAGGAATTTGTAGAACCAACCACCAAACATGACTCGGCAATAAAAAACTTTCCAGCACCCTGCTTTCTAGCTAGTGCATCCTTTTGCGACTTGCCTTGTGGCGTTTCATCTGATTTGTACTTTTTGTTGCTGCCTGACTTCTTGTTAGATCTCTTCCTCTTTTTTCCAACTCTGCCTTTTGTCTTGGAACTAGAAGAGCTAACAATTGTCGCGTGAACATGTCAACCCTTACTGTTAAGACTACTTTCTACATTTTGCAACTCATTTATCAACTTAGTCAATGGCATATCCATCTTGTGTAAGTGATAATCCATAGTAAACTGTGAAAACATATCAGATAAAGAATTTAATACCATATCAACTTGAGTTTCCTGATCAATGGTTGCACTTAGATTCTCTGCCATGTTGAAGTGTGCAATCATAGTCAACATATGATCCTTCACAGGCGTTCCAGGTTTCATGCGGATGTTCCACAAGGTACGAACGGCCTCAAAACGAGCTCTCCTACTTTGATTTCCATACATGCTCTTCAGAATTTATAGTATGTCATAAGAGGTCCCCTAACTTTCAAACTTTTGATGTAACATGTTTGACATTGATGTCAAAATGTAACAACGAGTCATCTTGTCAGCTGCGATCCACTTATCATACATAACCCTTTTGGCTTTGTCTATTGTCTCAGTAGGTATTTCGAACATTCCTCATCGAGCACAAAATCAAGTTTTTCAACAATAAGCACAAACATCAAATTACATTTTCAACCACATAATTATCCCCGACAAGTTAGTTTTGCTTCAGAAAAACGAAAAATGCGCTAAAAGACATTTTGTTGAAAAATAACCATGTAATGTATATTAAAATTGAGCAACGAATAATTTAACATATGATGTATGAATACAGATGTAGATCCATCTAACAACAATAATGCAATGATAGCTTGAACATTGTGATCCAACATGCCTCTCTATAGGAAAGGTCACTGTGTCCATCAAGTTGAAACCCTCTCACTAGACAAATTATATCTTACAACAAATGTTTATATTAAGCCTAGTATCGTTTTATTTGGTCATCAAAATTATAAACAAGAGCCTCTATGGGAGGTTCGTAGACAATTACGATTTGAGTGTATAACCTTTGTCTCAATCTCTAATTATTTGAAGATAATTTTGCCATCTATAAGATGATCACAAATTATATTCAATCTACACGATCTTATTATAAAAAAATACAATCAAGCAACCTGAATAACGCGGCCCTCCCAGAGAGAGTCCGTTGCAATACCGACACAAGGCAAACATGTTACTTTGCTTATGGATTGACCAGATGGGACCATGGGTTTTTATTTAAATAAACACAATCTTCCACTCAATAATTTTAAAGTTATGAATTTTAATTACCAATTGCTCACATTAATCGTATTAAAATAAAGTTCAATTATTATGATTTTTCCATCCAAATAAATTTAAATCTAAATTAAATTAATCATGAAAAAATCGGTGTTCAATGATATGCATCATATTCGTAGTATTACGAGTGATGTCACAAATAAATATATATTTCATGATGTCTAGAACGATAATATTTGAAACAATAATTTAAAGCATTCATATGCGAAAAATTAACAATTATTTGTTGCTCAAAAACGACTCAAAAATTAAATTAAAAAAATAATTGGACCCAAATCCAAAATTTAATCTAAATCTTCAATACAAATAAACTCCAATAATCCAACAGCAGCAATCCAAACAGTAATAGGACTCCTCTACCGTACTCGATAAAAATTAATTAATTTTGAATTCTACTTATCAAGATCCGACTTGATTCGCAAAAAGAACTTGGACCAAAAGTCAACGTGAATTCAACTACTACCATGCAGGTAGTTTGCCCATGTAGAATATGCCATGTATGTAGAATTCTACGACAAGGCAGTCTGCCTATACAAGTAGAGTTCTGCCGAGCAGACAGAATTTGTCTCCCGTTCAAGTAGATTCTGTTTGCCTCATAGGTAGAATTTTACCACGCAGACAGAATCTGTCTGACACATAGGCAAAATTCTGCCACACAGGCAGAGTTTTGCCCGTAGGCAAATTTTTTTCTGTAATTTGTTGATCTTTTTCGTCATTTATAGGTATTCAATCTTCAATCAATTTTCAAGATTTAACAGTTACAAGAATACATAATTCATATGTCCCGTACGTTCAAACTTTTGAATCTAAATAAAAAGAAAATTAAATCAAAATGATGGAGTCATAATCCACATCTTGTTACAGACTCGAAATAACGAATTATATCAAGAACTGACCACATATAATTGGATCACATTTTAAAATTATTCAATTATCACCTAATAAAATATTCCTAGACATGGCTCGAGTAGAACATGCAATCAAAATTCATAAATAACAAACATGTGAACGATCTAGATCTCTCTAATACTAGTTGTTAGAATGCGAAAGCCGAAATATCCAGAAATTAAAAAAAAAATCTCTAATTTAGGGGTTTGAATTTTTATCTAAATTCGATGATCAATTCTTGAATTGGATCTGAATAACGAACTTCCAGCTTTTTGGATCATAGCCTTCTAGCTTTTAATTGCAAGAACTTGATATTTCAAACCTCCAAATCTTTTATGATGTTCTCTAAAGTCAAGACTACATCGGTGTGTGGGCACCTTCTCTTAATTTAATTAAGAAACTAATTCTTGGATTGAACAATAAGAAATTATGATTTTCTCACTTTTTTTTTCCAAATTTGAATACTATAGATTTATGTATTATGATTATTGTAGAATTTTTATGTCCATCTATTTATAGAGATAAAGATGTTCCAATCCATATAGAATAATAATTCCAATATCAAATAGGAGTCTTATTTAAAATTTAAGTTAGAAAGTTTACATTTATTTACATTTGTAGTCCTAACATTTCAATTACAATTATAATTAAATTTAGAACTTTTATAGTAATTACAAGTAAGTAGAAAACTTTATTGTAATTACAATTAAGTTCAAAACTATTATAATTATCGAATTAAGTTCAATTACTTTATAGAGCTACCAAGGACATCTAATCGGACAAATATTATCCAACTCCAATAATTCGATCTTGTCTAGTCGATCATAGACCACCCAATCTAATTACTAGTCTTTGCTTTTTCCACTAAAGGCAAAAGACATAACTTTTGGAATATATAAAATTACAGAAGTCAATAAATGTGTAATACTTTCCTCTGACCTGTCATATATGTATTTTATCCCCATCCTAGATTTGAAAATTATGTACGAGCATAAATGATTGTTTCGCCCCTCTAATTATTCTCACTAACTTAAAAGTACAATTTTCCTCAACGGTCCCGTAGACAAATCACATGTGTTGAAATTTAGTCGTCGCTAAACACTGATATCAAATTTTAACCGTTCAACATAAAATATTTAAGCTGTGACTCTACCCATTTTTAGGGTGATGGTTCCCGACACGAATTCATGTTTCTCTACTTCGCTCATTCTCAAGTTCCAAACTCATTGAGATATTTGACCAATCAAATTGATCTCAGCTATTGATGAATCAAATAACTATTAAAATCACGAAAAGATACACATACCTCTGTCAATGGATTTATATGAAATACACGACGGTCAAGTGGAATTTAATTCTCGCACAATCATGCTATAGAATTAAATTTGACATGTGGTCCGTTCATTACACTCCAAGTGTACTAGTTCCACCTTTAAATAATTTTGTGATAAGGACAAATCACAAACCATAAAAAGCTGGGCAACACTGCAACCTATCGGTACAAGGTACCAACCATTATACATTGATAGCGAACATATTATTTATGATCATAATATAAATTGTGTCAAATTGTATGATCATATGCACTTTAATTCGCATGCTTAATAATAAATAAATGCAATAAATAAAAACATTTTTTTTAATATAAGAATATTGTTATTTTTTTATATCAGCAAAACTATACTATATGGGAACACAACCCAACATTCATGTATTCTTCGTTGGTTTTCGCCTTAGTTTCAACCATGCCGAAGGATTTATTTATTTATTTGATGCCAAGGAAATGAGTCTAACGATCGAGGCTTAATCAAAGAAAATCCAACCAAAACCAGTTAATCAAGCTAGCAATCATTCAAGAATTGATATGATGAATTGAACTTTCAATAACCTAACAGAAAAAAGAATAAAAGTGAAGTGGGTTAGAATAGAGGAAAATAAATGGAGGGAATTTTGCGTTCCAAAATGCAATTACATAACAGTTGAATAAGTATTGAGCGACTCTGCATTGTTCGACGTCATCATATTGTATCGACGTCCTAAAAAATGTGATCGTGTCCAATGTTTGATCCACATCTCTGTTAGATAATCACATGCAACATGTGATTTACTTTCTATTTCGACCATGAACTTTTCAAAACTGTAAGCCACTGCAGCTCTCCTAAACAATGCAATGATGTCATGCTCCGATACTTAGTCTTGATGTTGCCCTGTATAAGGTACATACAATNTATCATCATGTTGTGTCAACGTCCTGAAAAATGTAATTGTGCCCAATGTTCGATCCACATCTCAGTTAGATAAACCCATGAAACATGTGATTTACTTTCTATTTCGACCATGAACTTTTCAAAACTGTAAGCCACTGCAGCTCTCCTAAACAATGCAATGATGTCATGCTCCGATACTTAGTCTTGATGTTGCCCTGTATAAGGTACATACAATAACCGTGATGTGCCTCGAAAAAGACTACGGCAATACCATTTATTATTGACTGCCCCCGATTAGTTACGAATGTAAGATTCTTGACGTCCCCAATTACTTTCCTCATCTTCCGAAGAACCAACGCATCATTAGATCATTCTCTCCATTGACTATGCCGAATGCAATAGGGTAAATTTGGATGTTGGAATCTTGATATATTGCAATAATCAACTTGACTTCATATATAGCTTTAAGGGTTGTACCATTGACTAGAATTACGGATCACATCGAGTTTCGAAATCCTTGAATACATTGTCCAAGGGCTATGAAGAAATACTTGAAGCGATTCTCGCCCTCCTTCTCAATAAAAAATGCCGATCTAGGATTAGTTTTCCCCGTGTTATAGCAATATCTGGCCAATTTAGTATAACTCTCCTTGGTCGAACCCATTAAGTCATCTAATGTGCATTCTTTAGCCTTTCAAATCTTTTGATAGATCATGACCACCCCGTGTACTCGTTCTAAGCTGTGAGCTCCCAGCCGACTCATGTCTCTGATGGGATAAAGCAATCAAATTCGCATTTGTAAATTCATTTTCATTCTCATTTTTTGGAACTATCGAGAGAATTTTGTACGTAACAGTAAGATCATGGTGATGAACAATTGTATTGGGAATAACCACATAATCCTCATGAGCTTTCTCTATATGTCCCAAGAATCATTCACATTACGATCCCCTCTATCGGGATCTTCGTGTTCATTCTCGGGGACATTCTTCTTCTATAAAGTTACGCAAATAGGAGCAGTTGTGCAATTTTGGTTCAATTCAATTAAAACTTTGATTTCGTCTACAGAGGTAATCTTTACAGATGGAATTGAAATGGATGTATGCTCGTTGTTGAGTAGAAATCTCAATTCCGTGTGGTACTCAGAGGGATCGACATTGAGTTCGTTTTGTATATCATGGTACATTTATGCATATGATATACTCGATATTATCACAATTGCAATCACACTATGTCTTTCACTTGTCCATTTCTAGACCCATCGACCATTATCTTTCATTTTAAATTCACCAAAGTAACAAATCGGGGACTACAACCAATCCCATATCTGCATTAGGAAACACAGTTTGTTAAAAATTTATAATTAGGCTGAAAAATGAGTAAAAAAGTTGTTTCCTACCAGCTCAGATGAATTGTAACAATCTAAAATATACATGCAGATGAATTTTTTTTCTTTTTTTGTTAAAAAAATTATATATCCGTTTAAGATAGTAATTTTTTTATCTGCCTATGTCGAGATAAAATTTAAAGATTGAAACAATGTAATAATTTAACAAAAGCGAAATTAAAAATATGTAAATATACTTACCGATTTCGAGTGATAGCTATAAACAATATTTTCTTGTTAAGCATTTGATAAATTTGTGAGCTTTCAAGTTTGAAACAGATAAAAAATGAAATAATTTTTATCTTGTTGGAGTAAACAGATAAAGAAAGTGATTTGANAAAAAATGAAATAATTTTTATCTTGTTGGAGTAAACAGATAAAGAAAGTGATTTGATTTTAAAATCTTAAATGAGAAGTGTTTGAAATTCTTTATAACTTAAAAATTGTATTATTGTCTTTTAAATAATACCATATTTTTGTAATTGTATAATGTGTAATTATATTACCACTACAAAATTTACTTGTTACACCACATTTTTATTATTTACTTAAATGACTCTAAGTAAAATTACTTAATTAACCATACTTTAAAATTTACTTTTTAACATTAAACAAATTTCATAAACACCACAATCATTAAACTAACAAACTTGTTCATTATCTCCTTTGCAGCGATGCTAAACTGCTAATTCTTTAAATGAATCTCTCTTTTATTATGATGGTGGTTTATGATTTTAGGGCACAAGTTGTAAGGTGGCCACCAGTGAGATCTTACCGGTGAAATGTTCTACAGCAACATTGAAGACAAAGATGGGATTGAATGTTAGTGGGAGATGTTTCATTGAATATGTTTGTTACTTCTTGCAAAAGGTTTAGAATAATGAGAATGTGAAGCTAAAGGACTTGGATTCTTGTAAAAACTATAGTTAAATAACTTGCATACAAAATGTTGCGGAATTCAGAATTCATAAAACCCCATAAAACCAAAATCAATTGATTCTTCTCCAATTGTTTTTTTTTTTTGTACGATTTGAATTATTTATTGATGAAATTTTGGTATTCTATTTTTTGCAAATATTAATGGGACTTCATCTGAAATGAGGACTAAAATTGAGTTGTTTAGTGCACCCCTATATTAAGAGTATAATGGTAAATTTGTTGTGATGTATTTATTGAAAATATATTTTAATTGTGGTGTGATTATAATATGGTGTAGTAAGTAAATTTTATGATGGTAATATAATATATTTAAGGGTAACTTTATCACGTATTAGTCAAAATGAAAAATGACCATGTTGACGTGAGCACTTTGAAAATTACCCCCGTTTATATATGCACATACCACCTATGCTCAATCAACGGGAAATTCCGTGAATGGATTTAATTTGAAGAAAGAAGAAAAATTATTTGCCAAGTGGTAGAAAAAATCATCGACTTTTCAAATTTTTTCTACAATTTTGTCTTTTCTCCTTTGAAATGGACAGCAAGGAGAAAGTAATTAAATATTGAAGCTTCAAACTTTGTGCAGGAAACATTAACAAATAAGAAATTCATTTTTTTTTAAATAATGCAAAATATCCACTCAAAATTTGACATTCCATTCTTTTCAAAAACAATGTTAGTGAGAAAGTGTGCGTTTTTTAAAACTATCGAATGCGATGTCATCACGTGATATGATGTAAAGAATAAAGTAAATAAAAGTGTACACATAGTATGATTGTTTTTTGACACCGGCCAAAACCAAAAATTAGTTTCCACAGGCGGAAACCAACCAATTTGGTTTCTGAAACCACTTCAAATTGGTTTCTGCTTCCATTTTTCTAGTTAAATGAATTAGTCTACGCATCGTTAAAACGAAAAGATTCAAAATTTTCAGATCATTCCGTGCACATTGAGAACAAAAGATCAATGAGGACAAGTACCATCAACTACACAAAGGGGTGAGCAAAACCCGATCTAACCCGCCAAAATCGTCCAAATCGAACCGACCCGATCGATTTGGGTCGATTTTTTGTTGTTTTTACACGGGTTAGGTGGGATGGATGTGTAGTCGGGTCCGATTATGGATTAACTCATGAAAATAGAATAAACATGACCTGCCTACTTTAAAAAATAAAAAAATAAATAAAAAGAAATAAAATAAAATAAAACCCGCCAAATCTAACCCGCCTACTTTAAATAAATAAAAGAAATAAAATGTCTAAAAAGTAAAAAGAACCTAAAAAGTATGAGTGGGTAGTGTAATTGTAATTACCTTGGTGCATTTTAAAGGAGGGGCTTACCGTCCTTTAATAAATGTAGTATAAGTTTTCTATGCTATGTTAAATGCACTTTGTTCTTTGTAAACTCGGCTAATGAGGATTGAATAAGATAGTAGATAATTTTATTTAGTTATTTATTTCCTTACTATTTAATCTTGTCTATCTAAATTTAGTATAATAGAAAATTGGATGACTTTAATTTTTGTTTACAAATCGTCTCAAACCGACCAACCTAACCCGATCGATACTTGATTGTGTTGGGTTAGGTTGGGTTTCAACATGTACAGGGTTGTGTTGGATTGGATTTTGATCAAACCGATCATGTTAAGTTGGGTTTGGGTTGAAGCAAAATACAACTAAAATTTTGGTACGCTGTGTGATATTTTAAAGTGGTGCCCTTTTGATGTTAAAAAAATATGTTCCAATAATATTATTTTATTCTAAGAATACGACGTTTAAATATTTGTTTATTTTTTATATTGTCTTGAATAAGGAAAGTACAACTAAAGCTAAAAAACACATTCTGAACTTCATCAAAATTCATACATGAACAATAAAGAACCTTCCAAGCAACTAAGCTCTTCATGTAATGGTGGAAAAAAGGGGAATAGTGAAAAAAGATATCGGGGTTATCCTTTCACCCTTCACTTTATTTATTTGGATTTTGGGTTGCTTATTTTCTTGTTGGGTTGATAATTGATTAATGAAGCTAATTGGGCATTTATTGGGCGTTAAAATAGATAGTTTAATATTTTTTTTTCAAAAGCAAAATAGTTTAAAATTAGTATTTGAGAGCTATCGGTATTTATTAAACATGTTTTTATCTAAAATGAAATGTAACAAGAGAAAAAGATATTGTCGAGAAAAAGATGGCTTTTCCCCGAATAAAATGAAATGTAACAAGAGAAAGATTTTTCATTCTCTAGCTGGAAAAATATGTGGTCATAAAAGAGAGAGAGAAATTAAGTAGAACATAATTAAATTATATGTTAAATTTTAAAAATATTAACGTAATATAAATTATTATTATTTTTACTCTTTTTTCACTTAGCAATAATAAAACTTTAAAATCTTAAAATTAATATAACATAGGTAAACTGCATTCCTGAATGTAAAATTATAATTAATATTAATTAAATGAATGTAAATGTTAATTAATTGAAAATTAATAAAAGGGACATGGACATAAATGTAAATGTAAAATTTTAATTAATATTAATTAATTAAAAATCAATAACAATGAATACATGCATAAACAATGATTTTGTAGTATTTATTACGGTTTGTATTATTGAAAAATGAAAGTAATGTATTATTGAAATAATTAAATTGTAGTATGAATATCATTGTTCAAAACATAATTTTTACTTGATGTGATATTTAATATATTATAGATGGGGTAATTATATTTCCACTCCAACTTTTATTATTTATACCACATTCTAATTTTACTTAAGGTACTTAATCTTTCCTTGTAGCATTTATTCTCTAACTTTATCTTTCAACAAATTCTTATCCTCAACATTTCATTAATTAGTACACATCATCTATGATAGCTGTTTTCGTCCAAAAATTCTGTAGAAGGACGTAAAACGACTTACTTATCCATTATACTTTTTGCGATGTAATACTTTTTTTCTCATTTCAAAGCATGTAAACATAATATTTTGACATAAGTCATAATCAAGGACGATATGTATTGTTAAGTGATGGATATTGAAGATAAGAATTAGACAAAAAAAAATTAAGAATATAAGTGTTATAATGAGAAAATATTGAGGACCTTTAAGTCCAATTAAAATGTGGCGTTAAGAGAATAAAATTGTGGTGTGAATATGATTAGCCTTATAGATATTATACCACATAATTCAACATGTTTATAAAACTTTTCTTCAAAATTCTATTGGAATTTTTCCATCAAAAGTAGACAAAAACCAATCTTCCAATTCTGTGTGTTTGGGAGGTAAAACTCTTCATTATGAAACATTTTTGTTTCATGGTAATTTTTGTCGTATGGATAAGAGGGTTAGTTTGATAGTCAAAGTTTGAATATCATCTTCTTCTGAAGAGGAGGAGCAAGTCTTTCAACTTTTCAATTTTCTGGAATAGATGAAGTAGAATTTCTACTTGATTCTGGTAAAGTAAGGGCACAATCGTCTTTTTAATATAATGTTTCAATTTTGTCAAATGAATGATTTCAAATTTCCTCTGAGCAGTTTAAAGTCACATGGATGTATATGTTGGTTGAAGACTCGGGTCCTGATTTTCTGATATCTAAATAGTAACACACAAAGCTTTCATATCTAAAAAATATATAATTTCAAAATAAATACTTACATTTGCCAAAACTTTAAATTACTATCACTCCTCCATATCCGAATACTTTAATCGAAATCAAAGCTTTAATCATAAGCTATTGCAAATCTTAAGAATCTAAAAAA
Source organism: Fraxinus ornus (assembly GCA_903798235.1). Classification (NCBI taxonomy): domain Eukaryota; kingdom Viridiplantae; phylum Streptophyta; class Magnoliopsida; order Lamiales; family Oleaceae; genus Fraxinus; species Fraxinus ornus. The sequence goes on from CAIGRF010176332.1 coordinate 20,810, forward strand.
TTTGGGCTATGCTTGATGGAAATTCGTACGCCAATCCCATCCCATCTCATGGGTTTCTACCTTCTGTTAATCGTTTATCCCTGTATAATGATTTTTGTTATTTGTACATAAAAAATGTATATAATAAATTACACAATATGATGTAAATGGAAAATATTGAATGAAAATGTTGATTATTTTTTAAGCTGACAAATAGTATAGTGTTACGTGACATTATGTAATCCAATATAAAAATCTTGATATACATGTAGCAAGATCATTGTCTAATATAACAATAGTGTAGTAAATAGTAGGTTTATCAGTGAATGACTATACTCCTGCCATATAAATTATTACCATTATATTCATAACAATTCCCTATAAATATGCGAATTTTGTTTTCAATAAAACACAAAATTCTATTGGCTTTACTCTTTTGTTCTTTTTTTCCCTCTAATTTGTAACATGTTATCAACATGAAGTTCTAACCAATTGATTTAGCAAAATTTATTTCTCTTTCTACTTTCAAATTTTTAGTCAGTTGAAATAGAATTTCTTTCTTCAATCAAACAAATACAAGAAGTTGTAGTTAATTGAGTTTACAAATAAACTCTTTTAATCTGCTCAATAAAAATGAAAGTATTCTTTTAGTTTTAAATTATATAACAATGCGGCATAGTTATTCGATCTTATATATTGATTTGCCTATATATAGATAAATATTTGTTTGAATGCTATAATTTTCGTTCAATATTCCAGAAGAATAGTAATAATAAATTTATCTATTACAAATATTTTATTGTTACTTTTGAAGTCGAACAACATTATAATTAATATTTTAGAAAGAATATTACTTGCTTTCAAGAGGTGATATTACAACTTCAATATTCTAAAAAATTATTGATTCAATGCTCTTGAAGAAACACAGCCCGCGTTATATAAATATTTTAGAAAAAAAAAACTACATTCTTGTTCATGTAGAGCACACATTTTAATATTATATTGTTTAGCTCGAAAGATAGAACAAATCGTAATGTCATTATTCTAGAGGAATATTGTATATAACTCTTGAAAATCATATATCTCATTGTATATATGAAAAAAACATAACTTAAATGTGAATAAATTTGTGTTGATGTTTCTGAAGAAAAACACAATCCAACTATAAAAATATTTAAGAAGAATATTATTTTGATATTTCTGAAAAATTAAAATCTTATACAAATCAATATTTTAGAAAATTACTAGATTATTTTTTTAATTACCCAGAAGGAATTATTTTTGTTACTCATGAAGAAGCATATCTCTGCAAATAATACATGACTCCTGAAGAATTAATATTTTTAAATAATTGTTCGTAATTGCTCTTGAAGTAGCGCACTATTATTTACATATATTTTAGCTAGATTTTACTTGCTCCAGAAAAGCACTATTAAATACAATTTAACATAAATTATGTTTTTATTCTTAAAAAATAAATCCTTGTATAATTTGTGATAATAATATTTGATTGTTCCCGATGAGCAAGAATTATAATTTTCAATATTTTAAAAGAATATTAACATATTTCTTTTGAAGGTAAAATAATAAAACATAACGTGCTCTCTAAATAGCGCATGTTTCGAAAAATGTATCATTTTGAATTCATGTTTATCCCTAAAGGAAAATATATGACTAATGTCATGAGGATATTGATTAGTTTGACTACTTGAATGATATATGATTATATAATGTTGAATCATATTTTTCGAAATTAGACAATTGAATTATATCTTATATTGAACCAGAAGTTCAATTTGACTTTAT
>CAIGRF010176389.1:12160-27409 GCA_903798235.1 Fraxinus ornus
CGAGACGTTCCCAAAAATATATTATAATAGAAATTCTGACACTGGTGCAAAAAGTTATTTCCGTTTCTTCGAAATAGCTCGTTTTGCAAATTTTTGATCCAATTCTTCTTCAAAATCTAACGTCAATTGTCCTATATCATATTGACCTCCCTTTTGTGCTCTCCTCATTCTCAATGTTTGGGAAGTTATGTCTTAACGAGGAGCTACAACCAACATTTTTAAGTAATGGAATCTACTTCTTAGGATGTTAATTTGGTTCGGGGTGGGGCCGGAATGAAGATGTTGTGCTAGGTGATATTAGTTTAGCAAGGGGCCATGTTTTTCTAGATGATATGCACAACATTGGTGTTCAATGCTACTTGAATATTCATTGTTTTTGTTCGAGTGAAACAGAAATTTACAGTGGAATCTTCAATACTTTTGTCCTCGATGCCTTGTTCCTACTTCTCATGTGATTGAGTTAATTCGTCAAGCACTTACTGTCTACGTTAATTCTATTCTAATCTATAGAGCATGTTTGGTAGAGCTCAAAAGTCAATTAAAAATGAAAATATAGCCATTATTGGGCCCCACTCGTCTAATAAAAGTCAACAATAACGACTAGTTTTTTAATTTTAATCTCTACCAAACACATTTATAATATATTAGTGAGAATTATTTTTTCGACGATTATATCTCTATTATAATTAAATTATTTTAATAATACCTTAATTTTCATTTTAAAATATTTTATTTATTCATTTAATTACCGTCAATGTACATGTATATTTGACAAATTCAATTCACCTATGTGCTTTCATTAATGTATAAATTCCCTGTGATTAATTCTCACTTAATAAACATTCATATTTATTTAATTAATTTTCATTTTCATTATGCATTTCAATATTATTAATTCTAATTACAAGTTAAGTAGAATTTCATATTCCAGAATTCATTTCATTATTCACGTTTATGTATGCTATTTAACTTTCAAATTTCAATTTTACTTAATTGAAAATTAAATGAGTGATTTAACATTCATTGTTACGTGTATATTCTTTGATATTAATTCTAAATTAACTAACATTCAAACATATTCAAATATTATTTTTACCGTACTTATAAAATATTGCATGTTAATCAAATATTTGACAATACGAAAAAATCACTGTCTGTCACTTTGCACCTCAGATAACCTACTAATCCTAGTTTAACTTGAGGAGTTGAACATGATGAAACACTGACATCAGTGCACCTAGGAGTTGCTCCCATGTTGCAACTTGCAAAAACATCTTAGGCTAATGTATGCTTTTTAGATATGCTGCAATTTCCAGCCATCCTTGCAAGTCAATATTGCCCCATTTTATAATTCTTCCCTAGTGGTTGACTTCTTGACGCGTTGTGGTCTTGGTAAAATTGTTATTTTGAAATAGATTCAAACAAAGTAGTTAATAAAATTTCTTTATTGTTTAATGATATTTAATCTAATATATCAAATATATTTGATTCGTAGTCATGTAATATTGTATGAGCATTAGGAACAATACACGCACATTATTTAAAGACTTTCTTTCCTTTTTATTTTCGAACTTCAATCGATTTTACCTTGGGATCTTTCTTTGTATGATTTTTTTTCGTCCTTTTTTGATCGTTAATGAATGAGAACTATAGAATTTTAGAGTTTTTCAAATTCTTTTATCCAATTTCTTGAAAACCCACAAATTTGTCTATCAAACTCAATTACCGTTATTTCAAGTGAATCCATGATTTCCATTTTTCTATACTTTTTTAATTTCTTCAAATCAACGAGTTTTTAGTCGTGTTTTTATTCTGATCACCTCTCCATCACTTCAGTTAGGATTGCAATAGTGTGGGCTAGGGTCGTGGTTGCCCTCCTAGTGCCATCCTTCACTGGGGATTTCTAGGAAAGAGGCGATACGTGAAAGTCAAAATGGAGCATTTTGTCATTCCTAGCTTCGCTTGCCAAATATAAAATCAATTGCAACTTTGGAAGTTATTCCCTAAATGCTAACTTAGCCAATTTGTAATGCTCAACGAATAAGTCATAAAAGTAGAGCACGAGTTAAAAGCATCCAATGAAGTAATCCTATATAGCAAATTAGTAAAGTTTCCTAAAGCATTCGCACAATCTTTAATTAGAATTTATTAAGGTCACTTTTCTAAGGGTTTAGAAGTTATTATGTGGTTATGTTCTATGGACTGACAAAATATTAGTTTATTCAATCTAATACTAACTTAATAAACAATGACTCTCATGACTTATTATTTTATGTGTTTGGTTCTTTTAATAATCAAGGATTAAGTTTTCTTTTGTAGTATTTCTTAGTATTTTCTCTTCTTCTTGCATATGACAAAATGCCATGGTTGGGATCAAGACATTAACTATGTTAAGGTATTATCACCAATTGTTAAGTGTCCTCTCTTTACAATTTTGTTGACCTCGGTAGTGGATTGAATCTCAAATAAGATAATTTATGATCCGACGTTGTAAACCCTAGTAAATATTTGTTCCGCCTTTTGTTTATTTGAGTCAAGTCTTACGCAAGTGGATGAACCCGTTCGCTATATGTTGTGTGCCTTAGATCGAAACTTTAATGCATCTTATTGAGAAATCGATGTCTTATTCCATAACAGTGAGGGAACAGTAGCATGACAAATAGTTTAGTCCGATTTTGGTGTCCATTTAGGTGCAAACATACCCCCATACAATGGATTTGAATTTCTAATTCTATTATAGTTCAATGGAGTAATGGATGATAGGAATCATACTCTTTCAATCAAAGAAATATTTCAACGATTCCCATGTTGAACTTATTGTTAATTTTTATTAATATTAATTAATTAGTTAAAGTCCTTCCCGTGTCAAAATATCACTAGTAATTTTTCATTGCGAGCCACTGAATAAAAAAGCTATAATCGTCATTTTCTTTGATCTCCACAAAAATCGATAAACTTTCAATTCTTGTAATCTTGTAGAATTAAAGGGTTGATAGAGGGTAGAATACAAATTATTATGAGCTAAACATTTTTTTTTTATGCAGAGGGCGGCTATTTGAATTGACCGAATAGACTAACAAGCATTTCTAAATACGAAATTTGACTGTCGAAAGTTTCTAAAAATTGTGGACTGGGTACAATATCTTTTACGTTGCTTCTAATCGAATTTTTGGTGCATCTTTGTGGGCCTCATAAAAATATTTAAAGTTGATTGGTTGAGAAATAATGGAATTTTTGACTTCCCTACTGTAAATCAACTTTCATCTCAGTGATCGGATTACCCCCAAATCCCCTGGCACTTGTACAAGTAGCATGGTCTACCTCTAATATGGTCATTTAGACTTTGAAGTCAATAACAAAACTTGAAAATGGTGCAATAGCGAAATGTATTTCTCGGAGCGTGTTAGAAAAAGTAATTGAATTTTTGATGCAACTTTGTGGGGCCTGATAAAGAAAAATGTAAAGTTCATTTGTCGAGAAATAATGAAAATTTTGACTTTTTGATTTTCAGTATATCAATCAACTTTCATTTCAGCGATCAGATTATCGTTAACGTATCAACATTTACCTCCAAAAGTTATTCCACTTGTACATGGCAAGTGCCGAGGCACCCATCTCCTTGCCATCGGGAGGACAAAAAAGGGTCCCTTGGCCTTGTACAAGTGGCATGGTTCTCCTTCTAATACGGTCAATAGCGAAATCGAAAATGGTGCAATATAGAAATGTATTTCTCAGTGTGTGTCAGGAAAATTAATTTGATTGAATTTGTCATTATCAAAATTTGTTGAAAATGTAATTTTAAGCAGCAAAACAAGTTCTCACTTTCATTGATTTAATTTCTTTCAAAATGTAAGTTCACAAAATAGGCGTCTTCTCACACTATGAAGATGACATAAAACTTCAACAATTTACTTAAAATTGTCAACCTTTATGCTAACCGTTTTATTTCTACATATCACCTCATGTTTTGTAAACATTTGTTCAAGTGAAAATGATTTTTTTCTAAAATATTTATAAAAGATATTGTTAGTTGCATGCATTTCGTTGCCCAGTAAAAATAAAAATAAAAACTGACAATCGATTATTCGCAATCACTTAAAATAACTTGATTTTGAATTCACCATATTGAATATGATTACATTGATTCTCGAAACTTACTATCTAGAAAGTTTTATATTTGAGGTGGCTGACATCGCTGTAGCTGTAACTCAACGACATTGGTCGTTTTGAAGCTCATCAATCAAGACATAAAATATTTTGTTTCTTGGATGGATTATGAGTTAGAGATTGATATTAGATGGATCTGGAAGATAAATATTTTTTTTGTCAACCTCAACATCATAGCAGCTCAGTCATCACTGCATTTCCTCCACCTCCATCGACCCCTTTTTTCATCTCCATCTCCATCAACTTCATTTTCTCCTAGCAAGAACTTTTAAAGAACAAAAAGTTGAAAATAGTCCAAAGGCCCTTTCGTCACACTAATTAAAAAATATTTGGGATCAATGTCAAATGTTTGAATAAAACCTGCACATTTTTCTTTTTCTTTTTTTTTTTAAATTTGGAACTGTGGCTATAGATATTGGATCGAGTTAAATTATATTTTATTTACCTAAACATGTACAAATTTTCTCTCATTATTGGAAATATATAAAAGTCTAACGAATTAGGCAACGGGCAGACAAGTGGGCCACTTCTTCTACAATCCTCTCTATGTATACATATGTTACTCGAGTAAATTGCAATATTCAAATACATTCTTGCTATTTGCTTTAGAATAGTATAAAGGAGGCGGCGACGATGGGAAATTGCTGTTCCGACGTGACCGGCGGCCAGTCGGCAGTCGGAGGCACCGCATCTTTTCGTACCAGCTCGGCAGTCAACGCACCGAACGAGGCCGTGGAGGCCTTCCTCAAGTCTCGCGGTTATCAGAGCCTCTACTCTCAGATCGAGGTACTCTATTTTTTTCACAAGATTTAAATTAATACAGTTTTTTCCCCGTCTAATAGCTCAACCTTTTGAACGAGGGCTAGTTGTGCTAATTATCCCGACCTAAGGGCCCTGATGCGTACAAGATTTGACTGAATACGCGTGTTTTTAACCTTGTTAACACTTTCTATATAGTGTATGTATTTGTGCATCAGTACAGTACAGATTTAAGTTAATGGAGCGTGAAACATTATTATCTGAAATCTCTTTTAGAAGGAATCGAGCTAGAATCAGTAAATAGTAACTAGCTTGCATTTATAAGTGTACTAACAGTTTTCTGTAATCTTGGTTTTAGCAGCTTAAAATCGGAACATTGAAGTTAAATTGATGCTTAGTTATCTTCGAACTTAGATTCTTCGACTCATATTCCACGTGCCAATCTGTGTACACAAGCAGTTTTTCTAGTAAAACGATGAGTTTACCCTGATTTAAGCTACTTAAATTCAAAATATTGAAGTTAAGGTTGATACTTAGTTATTTTCGAACTTTGATTCTGTGTCTCATATTCCTAATTCCATGTTCCCCTTGGCACAGTGTTGTGCGGGTGGAAATCTTGGCAAATGCCAATAGATAACTGAATCAAATCTCATTAAATAACTGACCATTTTTACAAGGATTTTCGATTATAAACATTTTTGCAGCATGCCAAGAGATCTAAAAGAGGATTGCTAAACCATTTTGCCCACTATCTCAATTTAGTATATTAGTGATAAGTTGTGTCAAGGTACATATATTAATCATTAAATTATGCCATCTTGAGAGTTTATGATTTGGTTGTGATTTTTTTTTTTTAATATTGTAATTATAATTTTAGCCACCATGCGGAAAACTTGTGATTGGTTGTAAAAATGGTGTAATAAAATGGAAAAGGTAAATTATAAACTCCATATAAATTCCCTTTTGATGTAGTTTGCCTTCTAAATATTGATCAAGGGACTCCTATATGATGTATGCTTAAAAAATAACGGCAGAGGTAGTTCTTATATTGTGATCTTGTCAGTCATTATACAGACCCGTCTCCTCGATGCTTACAGATGAAAAATTTATACTAACATATCTGAAATAATAGTCTTATGGTAAAACGATCATGTCTACTGTTATTGCAGACCATGTTTGACTCTATCCTATATACTCAGGTTGGGTTAGTCTTTGGGTTACATGTGGGACATGACTCACAAGGCATGTTAATAAATTAGGATTAGTTACACTCGATACATCTGGCATTCATAGTTAAAGATTTAGTAAAAAATATTGGTTTTTCTTTGGTTAAGATGTGATTTAAAATTTTTTGTAACACGCTATTATGGAAATGCCTGTGATGTACTTCTAGAACACCACTCTGTTGTTATCTTTAGTAAAAAAATTGTCATATTTGCATTTTTTTGTAATGTTTTTTAGGAAATAATATTGCATGGTGTGCTTTTTTGACGTATATCTAGTTGGAAACTAGGATAGGTCCACTAAAAGTGAGCTTGAACATAGTGTTATGCAGCTGAAAATACATGATTCTTTGATATACAATGAAGAATGTCAATTTAATGTTGATTCTAAAGCCAGGATTAACCTTCATGGATGGATTTTCAGGGTTTATTTTTTCATTAATCTCTTGGTCTACCCAGCTCTTCCAGCTTTTCATGAACTGATGTTCTATTTAATCAATCCAAGTCATTGCAAGTAGAAAGAAGTTCTCTTTTCCGGCTAAACATTTACGCCTGTAGTCCCCTTTAATTTTTTGGCAATAACTTTTCGCAATAAACGTGCAGCTGTCTCTATCGGCTTCAAATTTGCGTGATCGGGATGTGCTCTCAAAGGTTTGTAAATAATTTACCCAAAATGTTTTTTGTACTATGCATTTCACAAATACTCATTCTTATCTTATATTTGTATCTTGAGTTGTTATTTTCCAACCCTCGGAGTAGGTAACCAAAGCTCAGAGTTTTGAGATTAATTCCACTCTCCCTCCTTTTGGCTGCCCAATCCTCAAAAACTTGTTATTCCCTGTTCTTTTAAAGGTGTATTACTTCTGTTTTCAACTAATTATATTGTCAACCATCATTTATTTAGTTTTTTGTTAGTCAAACAACTAAGATCTTTTACTACTTATACTTTGACAAATCATTTTAGTTTGAAGGCAAGCCCTTAACTAACTTTGAGATCATATCCTAAATATCACCAATAACATACTCCTTTCCTTTGTAGATTAAACTATGTCGAGATATATGAGGGAAAAATATAGTGCTTGTTATTTCAAAACTATACCATAAACAATCTTTTCCTTTCATTTGCTGTTTTCCGGAATCCAATTACGTTAGTTGTTTGTTTACATATCTTCGTTTTAGTTATTTTTAGTGGAAGAATTCTTTATCATATTTGTTAAGAGGCAATGTGCCTTGAGTCATTAGTATTAATCCTATTGTGGAAATATTGACCTAATATCTTTGATGTCTTGTTCTCATTTCAGAGTGATCCTATGGCAATTGTCTATATTAAAGGAAGAGATGGTTCACTTCAAGAGCTTGGTCGCACTGAAGTAGTTTTAAATTCATTGAATCCTAAGTGGATTAAAAAATATTCTCTTACTTATCAATTTGAGACAGTGCAGTATTTGGTGTGAGTATCCTCACGTTGATCTATTTTTGTATCTTGTGAATTTGTAATTTGTCAGGCTCATGTATCTTAACAAACTACCTCCTATCTCAGATTTCGTGTCTATGATGTTGACACACAGTTCCACAATACTGATGTCAAGGTATCTTAAATATTTTTCTTTCTAAGTTTTACTACTAAGATAGGAACTTCCTGAATTCTTGTAGAACACATCATTCTCTGAAAGTTTGTTGGACTTCCTTATTTTCTAAACTAGAATTGTTTAGTTATCTCAGAACCATGAGTTGTCTAATAGAATCATGTAATCCTGGCAGCTTCAACTTTTTTCTGCTTCAAATCACCTACTGGCTCTCTTTGTATAAGCTCATTAGCGGCTATAGCCGAGTAGCTTCATTTGAACTAAGGGTTTACAGTATCAAAGGAGTCTCTCTTTGATATTGTACTAGTAACGAGGCACCTTTTCCTTGTAATCTCATTACAGTTGCGTTTGCTAAACTTGTAGATGTTTTTAGCATTTGATACACCTCTTGGTTTTACATATGTATATGATCTATGTATGCCTGACTCATATTAAAGTGCATCTGTGATAAAACTACAATATTTAAGTTCAAAAGAAACATTTCCTCTTGTATAGGCTCTTAAGCTTGAGGAGCAGCAGTTTCTTGGTGAGGCTACTTGTGCGTTGTCACAGGTATGGTCACTTGCCATTTTGACTAGTGTGTTTGGCTTAAAGAAACAATAATGCTAGTATAAATGTTACTACCGAAAATGAACTATGAGGAAATTATGTCATGTTGCACATCAAGTCTCCATGCTCTGTATTTTGGGTTTTATGTGTGTGTTGGTTTCTATTGATCGAATTTAATTTGATAATGATCAATTTAGCCACTTTCAAGAAAATAGTGATTCTTCTGACATCTGGCCTTTTAATGATGGCTTTTTTCATCACGTCTGTCAGTCGACTTTTCTGGCATAGCTTTTCTCAATCCATATGTGTTTTCAGCACTAGCAGGCTACTGGTCATATCTGTTTTTGTTCCCTCTTAAATCTTTACTAGCTCATTCATTTCCGCAGCGGAAAATGCAATAAATCATAGCTCATCCATTTCAAAATGATGCATACTTAAAAAGAGTTATTTTCTTAATCTGTACAACTCTCATTTCTTTCTATATAGATTATCACAAAATCAAACAGGTCTTTGACCTTGGAGCTTGGACATGGAGAAGCATTTTCGGCCCATACACGAAAGTTAGGCCAACTCACTGTTTATGCTGAAGAAAGTGTAGCATCAAAGACTACAGCAGAGTTGATATTAAGATGTTCAGACTTAGAATCGAAGGATTTGTTCTCAAAAAGTGTATGGACTCAACTGTCCTTGTCTTCGTCTTCTTTCCTTTCGAACTAGAGAAAGTTGGTATGAAGCATATTCGTATTATTTGTTTTTGTAGGATCCCTTTCTGGTGATATCAAAACTCACAGAGACTGGTATTGCTGTTCCAATCTGCAAAACTGAAGTCTTGAAAAATGATCATAGACCAAAATGGAAACCAATTTTCTTGAATATTCAACAAGTTGGAAGCAAGGTATATGAAGTTGGTCCTAAAATATGAATTTTCTGTAGAGATTTGGCTGTGCTTTGTTGTGGACAGCTTACCCACCTCACTCTCCCCATTCTACCATATATTTTATGACCCCTCTGCATCTTTTTTGCACCTTACATATGTAAAAAAGCCTTCCTTTCTTTACCAAGTTTGCTGGAAAGTGTGGAAATCTTTCAAGGCCGGGATCAAAAACACTATTAATGTCACATATTAACCATCAGTTGCTAGGAGTCCGAAATTTCCTGCAGCATTAAACTTGGACATGGATACTTTCTGTAAAAACAATTATGGATGTGGATATTTTGTCTGGAATTTTCTGTTTTCTAATATTTCCAATAGGTTTTTGATTTAATAATACTCTAATTAGTGCAGGACAGCCCATTAATCATTGAGTGTTTTGATTTCAATAGCAACGGAAAACATGATTTACTTGGGTAAATGTCATCTTTCTTTCATTTGTATGCACTAGCTAGTTTATGGACTGAGATTCTGATTTTGCCATTTCTGTAAATCCTAACTGTTCAGAAAAGTTCAGAAATCTCTGGCAGACTTAGAAAAGCTACATTCTGTTGGCATGGGAGAGAATTTATTCACCCCGTTGTCTGTTGGGCAGAATCATCAAAACAAGGTAAAAACCTACTTTTAAGAGTTGAATTTTGCTGAGAAACGTAACTCTGCCGGCATTTTTTTGTTCCACTCAGGTCTTAAAGAGTCAGTTGTTTGTGGATACATATTCAGAGAAGATCCAGTATACTTTCCTTGATTACCTGGCTGGAGATTATGAGCTTAACTTCATGGTGGCTATTGATTTCACTGGTATACTTTTTTGCGAACCGAACCGAACCGAACTGAACCAAATGAGTTCCATTTACTAAATACATGAAAATTTGAGTTGGTTTGGGTTGGGTTGGGTTCTCTTTAGAACCAAATCGGACCATATCCAGCCCTGCTCCTTAGTATTCTTTGACATTGGTGTTGGCTTCCTTATGCCTACTAAGCCTGTTAAATTTTTTGGACATTGGAATTTTGTGCAAATGTTGAGAATATGACTTAACTTCTTGCTAAAAAATGTTAAAAATAGTCAAAAGTTATTCAACACTCCTCCGGTACAAGAGATACAAGTTATGGGTGTGAAAATGGGCAACATACTTGTCCTTTGTATCCAAATTTTGTTAATTTGATACAAGATACAATAACAAGTATAGGGTAGAATAGGAAAATTAAAAAGGTTGGGATAGCAAAAGTGAATTGTCTATAACTATTCGCTTTCTGCTCTTTGTACCACTTGGAACCTGCTAAAAAGGTCCATTTAAGGCTAATGTATCAAGGCTTTCCTCTATTGTAACCTTATGCTACTACTCCTAAATTTTGATCACGGACGAAGGAGCATCAACATGTGACAAGTCATTTAGATTTACTTTGGTAGAACTTGTTTCTCTTTTACTTGAGTGTTTGAATAGCTTTTGACTTATTTTTAGGCCAGGGCGTCGGGTGGGTTGTTCCGAATATTTTGATACATGAAAGAACCAATTACACTTGAGGTATTTCGTAGACGGAACTATTCGGGTCCATGTAATTACTAGAACCGAACCCGAACTGTTGGATTGGGTTCAGGTTATGTTCTACCCATAACATTTTTTAAAAAATTGTGAGCTGACAATGCATATTATCTTCCCAATATCTAGCAAAATAGAAGAAATAAAATATGCCACAAAATATATTTCAACACTTTCTTAATCTAGCGCAGATATGCCACCAAATAATATTCAATATCTAGCATAATAGCATCTAATTCCGGCTGTTTTGTAGCATGTTGTGCCTCAAGAAGGGTGGGGGGCAGGTGCCAGATAACACGTAAAGTATGGTCAGGATGGTCTACGACTAGAGTGATATGATTCGATTATTTAAATGAATGAATCTGATTGATTAGGGTACTTATTATTTGGGTATTGTAAACTTGCTACTTGTTGGATTGGATGATTGTGTTAGGATAAATAAATTGTAAAAACCAAAAAACTTATAAAAAAAATTCTGCTCAAGTTGAGTATTTACGGTTCCGGTTCAAGAACCAAGAGCTGTCTGAAACCTTGTCGGTTCTCAGTTCCAGTTTTTTTTTTTAACTGGAGTGGACACTCCGGTTCCATTTCAGGAGGTTTAGTTTCGGTTAAAATGTCGACCCCTACTTATTTTTCACATTTCTTTTTCAGCTTCAAATGGTAATCCCCGCCTACCCGATTCATTGCACTATATTGATCCTTCAGGACGGCCAAATGCATACCAAAGAGTAAAGACATTCTTTCTTTGATGAAGATTTCATCAGTTTTGGGCTGAAATATATTACTAAATTTGTACCTCTCATTTCAGGCAATTTTAGAGGTTGGAGGAGTGTTGCAGTTTTATGATTCAGACAAAAAATTTCCTGCTTGGGGTTTTGGAGCTCGGCCAATTGATGGGCCAGTATCACATTGTTTTAACTTAAATGGAAGCAGTAACTACTGTGAGGTGAACTTGCCATGAATGAACCAATTTACTTCACCAGTACCATGGTTGAAAATTCATGTTTCTCTACTGCATGATCACTATATTAAGCATTGTTTTTCTCTCATTCCAGGTCGATGGAATCCAAGGAATTATGACGGCATACACAAGTGCCTTATTTAATGTTTCGCTTGCAGGACCAACACTATTTGGACATGTGATTACCAATGCTGCATATATTGCCAGTCAATCTGTTGCCAATAAAGAACGGAAATACTTCATTTTGTTGATAATTACGGTATGCTTTAAAGGCGTTGGAAATTCTACTTTTTAATACATGAAGAATTTTGTTGGATTTGCTGTGAACCCAATACAGATCAACAGATTTCAATTCAGTTAATTTTGTCTTGTTATTATATGCATTTTGGTTAAGAATCTAACTATCACTAGCAACTATTTGTACCGTTTTGTTGTCACTGTCCTCCGATTTTGCATATCAACTGCTATTATTCCTTGCATTTTAACAATATTATATTCAAATTATTTTAGGATGGAGTGATAACAGATCTCCAGGAAACGAAGGATGCCCTTGTTAGTGCATCTGATCTGCCTCTGTCGATACTTATTATAGGGGTTGGAGGAGCTGACTTCAAAGAAATGGAGGTTTAGCCTTCTCTCTTCTTTCTTAAATGGTTTCTGGTCGTCCAAAGTACTTCCTCAGAGAACCTCAGTTCTGTCAACTAATCTCGGTTTTCCTGCATGCTGTGCTTTTCTTCCAGATTTTAGATGCAGATAAGGGAGAGAGACTTGAAAGCACAACCGGACGTGTTGCATCACGCGATATAGTTCAGTTTGTCCCATTCCGAGACGTACAGAGTAAGCCCCCCAAATTTTATTAGACTAAGAGCATGTTTGCTAAGCTTAAAAAGTTTGCTTACAAGTATTGACGTTTTGATATTTTTTATTTTTTATTTTTTAAGAGTAAACAAAAAGATAGTTATCCAAAAAGTTGCTTAAAAGTAACATTTATTTATTTATTAAGGTTAGCCAAACATGTTGATATCAACTCGCCAGCTCAATTTCCCTTGGAAAAATAGCAAAAGAAAGAAACGAAACATTACTGAAAAGTATCTGATATCATCTAAAAATGATTTGCATTAACCTGCAGGCGGAGATATCTCTGTCGTTCAATCGCTTTTAGCAGAACTGCCTTCCCAATTTTTAGCATACATGAGAGCCAGAGGTATATCTCCAAATAAGTAATAACAATTTGAACTGTACATACACAAATCCTTTCTCCTGTTATTTTTTACTCCAATTAAATTTACTTTTCCGGATCCTGGAGCACCAGCACCTTCAAATTTAGTTCCTGGTTGTGTCTTTTCGTCGTTGCCAGGACGAACATGCTCGTATTTTGTTCATAACAACTATTTCTGTGTTCATTCTCTTTGGAAAGAATTGAATTTTTTTTTACATGTTCATACGAAATTCTATAAATTCTCAAGCTGTTGATTTTGAAGCCTCACAGGTGATTTGACATGATAAATTTAGTCTGAAAAAGTTGTGAACCACCACGATAATCCTTAGCCATTGGGGAACTGTAATGATTCATCTTCCCTTGTTTCATTTGGATGTAAATCGTGAAGATAAAAGGAAAAAGTAACATATATATTCTGCACTTTTCTTCTTCTGCCAAAATAAAAATCAAATGTGAATAAATGTATGGGTCATGTTACTTGTACACTTCTTGTGAGGGGGCTGTACACCGAGCCGGTGTACCCGGTGTACAAGTAACATTTCCCTAAATGTATATTGCTAAATGTTTTTACTAACTAAACTTATATCTGGTTGGGCGAAAATAGAAAGATGCATAGGCTTGTTTGGTTGGTATGAAATATTTTTGGGAAACAAGTTTACTTGAGCTTAAAATTTCTGGCTTATAAATACGTTTTGATAAGTAAGCAGGTGTTAAAATGAGTACTTTATTTGTTGGTCGAAGTGCTAAATAAATAAATGTTTCTTTTACCAAATGGTGAGAAAAAAAAGTAATATATTGTTTCTCAATAAAAATCTACTTTGAAAAATATTCGATTTATTTAAATTCAACATTAACGAAGAAGAAAAATAAATTATTTATTGGTATCTATGATTTTGACGCTTTCTAATAAAAAAAATTGCCGGTCAAATTAACGAATGTGCCTTTTCACATATTTGTGCAAAAGTAATGTTATTTATTATCATAATAATAAATCATCGATGATATGATAACATATTATCCTTTACTCTCCTCCCTCTCTCTATCTTTCATATAAATTTAACTGTCTAATTTCATTATTTCATATAGACAGTTACATCATCGATAATAAATATTATTATTCTTTATGCAATAATACCAATTAACTAAACGCGCGCTAACGCTTTCTATTCTTAACTACTTTTCCTCAAAAATCTTTTTTGAACAATATTACGCGATAATATATGATATTCTATTTTTGGATTGTTTAAAATTCAGTCATTTTTCTTTCTCAAATCACCTCCCGCGAATCAGGCTTCTGCTTTTGACGTTTTTTTTCTAACAAAGTGGCTTACCCATCTTTTTATTGCAATCCAAAATTCAAAAAGGTAATCAAAAAGTCGTTGTTATGTTAGGTGTTTTTCAACTTGGTCGGAAAATATGTTCACTCTCCTGCGTAGTCAGGCTCGCAGAAAAAGTTAATTTGACTTTCTCCACTTCCCTTTATTATCTTTCTTTATTGGCTTGTAGTGGGATTAATTCGAAAAACAATCATATGAATTCGAAAATATTAGAAAACGAGTATATTAGTATAAAACATCCCTAGGTTTTAAGTTCATTATACAAAACTTCCCTATCTTTTAATTTTTTTGCATTTTCACTTCTACTTTAATATTTCATTGCAAAAATCACCATTTTTATTTAATTTCTCAATAAAAAGATGTAAAATGACCAACATACCCTCATATTTAAATTAAACAAAATAAAAATAAAGAACTAATTGAAATCATAATCCTAAATTTTTTTAAAAAGTACAATCAAATCCCAAATAAACTATTAAGAAATTTTAAAATCTCTCTTTTATCCCTTCCACCTCCACCAACACCTTTTCTCCCATCCACTCCAAAAATTTCCATTTCTGAAAGCTACTTTTTCACGCTGTGTATAATCACATCTCTACTACTTTCCCAAGACTTGGCTAACTCAGAGCAGGAGGCGCCCGAGTGGCTTATGCCGATGATGAGACCTGGTTGCAAATGAACGATTGCTAAGTGTCTATCCGACACCGGTGAAGAATTTGTTATGGATTCCAAGTCCAATCGGCGTGTCCTAGCCACTCGTAGCTGCTACATCAGCTACGGTGCGCTAAATCTGTGTGCGCATGTTAAACAGAGAGGAATAGATTAATACCATAAAAACAAGACTGAAGTTTTTTCACTTCTTACCCAAATTTTAATTTATTGAAGTAGCATTCAAATAACAGTAAATAGATATACATGAATCTTGGTCCAAATGTTCTACCTCATCCTTATCCTTCTTATTACAGCAGATATATATTTC
>CAIGRF010176434.1:0-15382 GCA_903798235.1 Fraxinus ornus
AAACTTCGATGCTACAGTAGATAACGAAAGTATTAGTAGATCACGTGCTGTAACATAAACAATTGGACTACGTACCTATATTCTTCATTCCTTATGTAAGGGAATAAAAAAATAATTATAGAATATTGATTAACACTATAAGAATTGTTGTAAGGCCTCCGTTTGTTTCCATACAAATTTACTAAAAATGAGAAATATGATCGTTATACATCACATCAAGTCTTCAAATTTGAATTTCTATCTCTTGTGGGTCCAATGACGGTTATATTTTTTATTCTCATTCTATAATAATGCGCATCAAACGGAGGCTAAATATTTATCTTCGATTTCTTATTACGACAAACTAGTGCAAGTCCTTGGCACGAGGCCAAACGTTCCTAACGATCTTTGGACATACATCTCATATAAACTTATTTCTATATAACATGTGTAATTGGATATCCATAATTTAATATACTTAAAATTACATTTATAACATGTTATGTACCCTCTTAATTACGCATAGTGTCCCTTACATAAGCTAACGAGAACAATGTAGATAAATCATCCCAATATTTTCTAAACCTAAGGTCATTAGCTACTATGATATTAGAGAAAAAAAAATGAAAAATATTTCATGTGTCAAAAGTGAGTGAGAACGAGTTAGATCGTTGGTATAAAATAAGTTAAAATTTCATCCATGATAAATGTTTTAGCACTCTGGTCCATTTTCTTCATAGAATAATTATTTTCTACTAGATGATATCGTAACAAAGTTAGATCGCTTATTTTTCTAACGGTACTTAAATGAATTTTAATCCATTTTCATAATTAAGTTAAAATATGACACACACACACGCACGCACGTATATGAAAATAGTATACCACTTAAATAGTGTTAAGCTAATTTATCAATTATTAGTTGTTGACCACTCATCCGATGTCATGTCCACCCCCAGTGAGAAGCACAAGTTATTTCACATTTCTAGTCACACGTTAATATTTAAAAAGTAGGCACGAGTGTGTTATGATTAAATCCATTCTAAATATTGCTAACATAAATCCCCATTCGAACAATTTTTTCGTAATAAAAGAATTTGATTATTATCTCAAAGTCTCGAAGGAAAGAACTTTCTTTACTTTGATGAAAAAAAATTCAATTTTTATTTGTATAAATAAAATTGATGTATCTATCCCAATAATCTATGATGAAAATCGAATAAACTTCCTATTGAGCTAGATAGAGCATTAGAGAGAACCTGTATTGATCAAAAAATGAATTCACGTGTAAAAATCTCTATTACTCTCCCTCAAGGTGGCCGATGAATGTCGAGAACGGCCATCTTGGACAGTAAAGGAAACAAGGAAGTAACAGGTAATGCTTTGGTAAAAACATCAGCAAGCTGATGCTGAGTGCGAACATGAAGAAGTTAGATGAAGATGTCAGCGATCTTATCTTGAACAAAGTAGCAATCGATTTCAATATGCCTCGTACGCTCATGGAATGTAAGATTAGTGGCTATGTGAACTGCAACCTGATTATCACACAAGAGCAAAGCTGGTTAATGAGCTGAGATTTGGAAATCTTCCAATAGTTGATGAAGCCAAATTATCTCATTGCTTGTTGAAACAAGGGCACGATACTCTGCCTTTGTAGATGAGTGGGAACTAGTAGACTGCTTCTTGGCTTTCCAAGAAATCATTGAATCATTGAGAAATATGCAAAAACCTATTACGGACATACGGGTGTCTAGGCAAGAGCCCCAATCAGCATCATCGAAGGCTCGAAGTTGGAATGATGATGAAGAAGAGAAAAACAAACTTTGTCTTGGAGTTGCTTTCAAATATCGAAGGATATGATGTGCTGCATCTAGATGAGATTGTCGAGGAACAGAGACAAACTGACTCAGTTTATGTACTGCGAATGTAATGTCTGGCTGGGAGATGGTGAGGTACAATAAACGACCAACTAACCTCTTATAGGAAGAGGCATCAATAAGAGGAACACCCTCAAATAAGCTGAGTTTAGCATTTGGATCCATAGGCAAAGAGGAAGGCTTACAAGCAAGAAAACCAGAGTCTTCAAGGAGTTGTAAGGTGTAATTACGCTGAGATAAAATCAGCCCTTTTGTAGACCTAGCAATTTCCAAACCGAGAAAATATTAGAGAACCAAGATCTTTGAGTTTGAATTGGCTGTGGAGGAACCGTTTTAAATCTCCAATGGAATTGATGTCGGAGCTTGTGATAATGATATCATCAACATACACTAGTAAAGCAACGAAGGAAGATTTGCTGCCATTTGTGAAAAGAGAGTAGTTTGACTTGGATTGGTTGAAACCATAAAGAACAAGAGCGTGGGAAAATTTGGAGAACCATTGTCTCGAGCCTTGTTTTAAACCATAAATTGACTTGTACAACCTACAAACAAGTTTCTCTCCTGCCATGGGGATTCACATAAAAATTTAATTTTAAATTTTGAATTAATGTTATACAAAAGTGGATATGTTTGTGGTATGATTTTGAGAAGTTTGCTCTTTGGAAAGTGCAGGTAACAGGTTGGCTCAAATAGAGAGACTATTAATTAAGATTTTGAGTGCAACATTATGTCGAATCTCACCAAATGTATGGTGTAAGTTTGATTAGGTTCTTATTTGTTTCTTTTGCATTATATGAGAGAGGTATAGATGGAGAGTCGTATCGATGGAGATATCAATAAGTGCTGAGGTGACACATGATGAAATTAGTATTTTCGAAGCCGGAAACTTTTTTGTTAATAAGTTAAAATCAACATTATAAAATCAAATAATAATATTCACGCCGTAGTTTTGTTGAAATTGTATTTGTCAAAAAGTTAAAATTGACATTAGAAAATCAAGGAATAATATTCACGCCATAGTTTCTATTAATTGTACAACGTTTAAATTGCAATAAAGCTCCAACATTCACCCATTTCGTGCTGATGGCTTCGATTTTTTTGCTACATTTTTATCCTCGGCCTTTTATTAATTAACTCGTTGTTCATGTCCGTCCAAAAAATAAAATGCAAAAAGACTTATTTTACTTACATTTTTTTCTAATATATCCTTGCATCAAATAATGATTTAAAACAGAACTAGTTCATATTTATTGATAACAAAACACAATAAATAGTGACATATTAAAAAAAAATAAGAAATCATTATATTCCCAACAAAGAAAGTGACATGTAATTTGATACAAACAAAAAGGAAAAGCAAGTCTATCTTTATGAGACAGATGAATATTAAATTAGTATAAAATGACAATCTTACCCCCTAAATTAAATAAATAAACACAAAATAAAGCAACCAAAAAAGGAAAAACAAAAATAATAAGAAATAGGCAAAATAGCAAAAAATGTTTCTCTCCTTTTATTAATTATTATAATAAGGCCATGTTTGATCGATGTTATTTTCCCTAGAACTTGGAAAATGAATTTCATTTTCTTAATTTTGGCTTGTTTGATTGCCACAATTTTCTAGGGAAATTTTTTTCCCTTACCCCTATTTTCCTCAAAAATTAATTTGGTGGAAAAAGCTTTTCTAGGTGTTGCTGCCTTTTTTTTTTTGCAATGAAAACAAATTTCATAACCAGTTGTAAAAAAAATTCACTTTAATGGACAATTTTTATGTAAAACAAAGTCAAACGAATACTAAACTTTAATGAAAAAAATGAATTTTTTAGGAAAAAAATTTTTTCGTTTTTTTTTTAACTTTTTGGCAATGGAAACAAATTTTATAACCAATTGTGGAAAAAAATTATTATTTTAATGGATAATTTCTATGTAAAACAAAGCCAAAGGAATACAGAATTTAAATATTTTTTGGGTGGAAAATTATATCAATCAAACACACTAAATTAACAATTTCATGCAAAACAATTTCTAGACAATTACTTCCCTTGAATTCATTTTTTTTCACCCATTTTCCACCGTTGCAATCAAACGGACCATAAATTGTTTTTTAGTGAGAAAATGAAGAGACAATTTTGCCCTTGTATAAAGTGGCCAAATTCAATTCGTGCAACCCCAGCTGCAATTTGACCTTTTCATTTCCTATGGATATTTAGATATTAAACAATTTGAATTGACAGAGAGGTCCCATTACACAGATAAATGAGAAATGACAATCTCCTACCGAGTTAACCCACTGTGTTACAGAGTTCACTGTTTGATCAGAGCCCCCGAGTTGTTTGAGTTCATTGTTTCATTTATACTGACGCATTACTGTCAGTGCCAGTATACACGTAAATGCAATCCAACTGGAATGGACCATCAAGCTCGTCCCCACGCCCCCACCCCGCCAGGCTTCCATCTTCTATTGACACAAAGTTGTATTACTCACTAATGAAGCGTGGAGATGACCAAAAAAAAAAAAAAAAAACCAGAAGGGATGACGACTAAAGGGTCGAGCCGCTTGCGAGCTTGGCACGTCCTAGTTCATCTATGGATGTTCGAGCTAGTTCTGATATGAGCAATGAGCTGAACTAGCACCATATTATTTTCACGAGTAGACTTGTTTGGTGTTCGAGAGTTTATTGTGTTTAATTTGATATTTTTCAATTTGTTTCATTAATTCTAAAAAAAAAAAAAGTAAAAATGAGTGGGGCAATGAGCTTATGGGTGGCTCGGTCCATGAGCCGAAGGACTCAAACAAGCCTGCTTCGTGGGCACTAATTGAACTCGTGTGTCCGAGGGCCGAGCAGAGCAGAGCATTGCCATCCCTACCCACTCGTTGGAATATTCCATTAACGAAGAAACAAATAAAAAGTGCAAAAGTTTAGATAATCGACTCATCTATTATTCTACACACTACTTTTCACAAACATCACGTTATGAGGGTTTTTTTCTCAATCGGTAGATGTTAAAACATTAAGTAATTGAAGACAAACTTTGAATACCAAATGCGACCTCAAAACATTACATGGTTAAAATCAATCATTCATCATATTACTAGTTAAGTCCCTTGACTAATCACTCTTAGATAAAAACAAAAACGTATGAGTGTAGAAGATTTATCTAGAAGTCGACGTCTTCAAAGAATACAAAATAGCTCACTAATAATACACATTCACAATGGTTTACTCTAGATATAAGAATTATCTTTACTTGTAAAGGAGAAGAGTATAAGTTCCTCTTATCTCATGCCTATACACTTCAAAACCGGCCGTCCCTTAAAATCCTCTAGGATTGGAAGAATAATAAACAGTAATATTATACTTGCACGATATAACAATGTATTATTGATATGCCATGTATGTGGTGATTATTGCATTTTTATTACTTGACTGTCCACGAACGACACAGACAATATTCTATCGCACATTTTCCCACCAGCTTTCTCCCACCCCCGTATCATTCGTCTAGGAATTCTCTTTGCAGGCTTTCATGTTGCTTCTTAGATGTTCGTGTAGCTCAAACGTTCTGTATACCTGGAGTTAAAAAAGAATACAGCTTTAATTTTTCTTTTTTTCTTTTTAATAGGCCTTTTACAAGTGTTTGTCCAAAAGGACACACTCTAATTTTCTTCAGTTTTATGCAACTAATGGTGTTCTAATGTTTCTGAGGCGGCCAGTGATGGATATTGAAGGCTGGAGCCCTGATAATCCCATCAAGGTGAGACCTTTGGCCCAAAAATCACAGATTTTCTTTTGTTTTGTTTTAAGTTTTGCTGAAATATTATTGGGTTTTTGCTTAATTTCTGGTGCAGAAAGAATCATGGAGGACAGTATTGACGTTGGCATACCAGAGTTTGGGTGTAGTGTATGGGGATTTAAGCACTTCACCTTTGTATGTTTACAGGAGTACTTTTGCAGAGGACATTCAACATTCAGAGTCTAATGAGGAGATTTATGGGGTTTTATCTTTTGTATTTTGGACATTAACTCTTATTCCACTGCTTAAGTATGTGTTTATAGTGCTTAGAGCTGATGATAATGGTGAAGGTGGAACTTTTGCTTTGTATTCTCTGCTGTGCCGCCATGCCCGGGTGAGTACTTTGCCCAATGGGCAGGTAGCAGATGAGGACTTGTATGAGTATAAAAGAGATGGGATTTCGTCGGCTAATCAAGGTCTTGGATTGGGATTGAGCTTGAGATCGACATTGGAGAAGCACAGATTGTTGCAAAAGATGCTTCTTGCTTTGGCCTTAATTGGCACTTGTATGGTAATTGGGGATGGAGTTCTTACACCTGCAATTTCTGGTATGGAATGAAAATTTGCTTATTTTTGTCTTAATTGCAATATTTTGATATAAGAAATTCGAATTGATAAGTGTTTATTTTGGTGATTATGCAGTATTTTCTGCAGTTTCCGGGTTAGAGCTTGTATTGTCAAAGCACCATCACCAATGTAAGTTTCTCATCTTCTTCAGATTTACTCTCATTTCGCTTTGGTAATTAGTGTTTTATGGCATATTCGTTAGATTGGATTGAATATGTCTATTGTAGTGTCCAATCCCATTCAATATCGTGTATGAAACTTGTACTTAAGTATTGACAGCTCAAGAAATTCGGCTATTGGTCAGATCCCTTGTTTGAGTAGGCTGTCAATATAGCATTGTTCAGTTAAGGCACTTTCTTTCCTAAATGCATAGCATATTCTTGAAGAGCCCTTTCAATGTAAGCTCCAATCTCGTCTCAAGTGATTGTCTTAAGATTTTCGATTTGGTTCTCATTAGGAATTCTGCCGTATTCGCGATTGGGATGTGATCAAAGATAAGCCGAAAATTGATTAAAGATTATAATTTGACCAAAAGGAAAGGACTGAAAAGATATTGTCGTTTTTCTTCAATCTGATATCTAGACAGAGAAAGTACACCAAATTACAATAATATGCATTACTGTGAGGGCCTTTTGTTATTAGGACAAATTTTTTGGCTTTTTTTTTTTTTATTTCGTCTAATCAATATCAATTGTACAAATAAAGTACATAATCTTTCTAATTTCTATATATTGGTAGACCAATAATC
Organism: Fraxinus ornus; assembly: GCA_903798235.1. Lineage (NCBI taxonomy): Eukaryota > Viridiplantae > Streptophyta > Magnoliopsida > Lamiales > Oleaceae > Fraxinus > Fraxinus ornus. The sequence continues at coordinate 6,967 of CAIGRF010176434.1, forward strand.
TCAAGTGGAGATGCAACTTGAGGCTAAAAGAAAGAGTTCAAGTTTATATTTTAAAAGATTTTGTCCTTGTGTAATGTGCATCATCATAAAATATGCAAAAAAGAAATAAAGTTGGACAGATCTACCTACAGTCAACAATTAACACTACTAGTGTAATTAGAAAACTTATCTTATTGAATTACGAGTGATAGCAGTGACCTGTAGGTATTTATTACAGACTCGTGAATTTGTGACAAGTTATTGAAAACGTATGCAAATTACTAAATCAGGAATACATTATACCAAGGTTTGAATATAGTTCAGCATAAAAATTTGATAAAAGTTCAACAGTTGCTTTGGTCTATTCATCTCTTTAGTTTCTGAAGATGCCATGCATATCCATTTCTTAAATCTTGCTTAGTCCTCCATTTCGACCAGGTCACCATCTAAAGTTGGACCCGAACACATCTGAAGTTGTTACACTCCTAATTGGATTGCATAACTATATTTTTTTGTCAAGCTTTTGCTAATTTAGCTTTGATATTCTGTGCCATAACCCTTAGTACCTGCATTTCGACTATCCTGAAAAATTTATGAATACCGAATCCTTGTCTGCTTTATGTGTAATTTGAACAATACTTTCTTACTATTTTCCAATCCCACCTTTTATTTCCCTGAAGTTTGCTGTCATGAGATGAATAATAATCGAGCAACTTACCTTTTACTTGCAGATATAGAAGTCCCAGTTGCTTGTATTATACTGTTCTTATTCTATCTGCAACATTATGGGACCCACCGAATAGGATTTCTTTTTGCACCAGTTGTTATAGCATGGCTTTTTTGCATCAGTGCCATTGGAGTGTACAATATTTTTCATTGGAATCCCCATGTTTACCAAGCGCTGTCTCCTTATTATATGTACAAATTCTTGAAGAAGACACGGAGAGGTGGTTGGATGTCCTTGGGCGGGATTTTGTTATGTATAACTGGTAAGTAGGCTCTCTTTCTTCATCGGGGTAGGCTGTTGTATTTGATATTCAATTAACTTGATGTGTATACACATTTTAGGTTCGGAGGCCATGTTTGCTGATCTTGGACACTTTTCACAGATGTCTATCAAGGTAAATATTTAGAGTTTGTTCGGGAGAGATAATGATTGCTTTTTTGGGTCAAAAATAATTGCATTTTTTGGATTTTCGTATTTGCTTAAAATGCATATTTGTGTGTGTGTGTGTGTGTTTTTTTTTTTTTTTTTTTTTTTTTTTCAGAAAATGTGTTTAAAATGTAAGGAAAAGTTATTGGGTCCCATAGAATGTGTGATTGAAAATGATTTTTAAAAAATCTCTCCCAAACATACCCTTAGTAACTTACCAAGTAGCTTCTAGAATTTTCATTTCTAGTAAAATATTTTGGATCAACTAGGAAACTTGAGGCTGACAGATTTCATACTCTATTCCTCATCAACTGGCTAAAATATAAGGCAATATCTTTATTTCTGCTCCTAATTGTCTACCGATGTTATAATGATTTTGTTGACAATATTGGGATTAATTAAAATAGAGTTATATTTTTGACAAATATCTACTCCTGTCATGTTCAAGTTACATTTGGCGGTCAATTTATTGTTTTATTTTTGGACTGCAAGTCAAATGATTATGCATAATTTGAGAGCATTTACTAACTTAGGAACTGAAAAACTGCTCGAATGCAGATAGCATTTACCTGTGTGGTTTATCCCTCCTTAATTCTTGCATACATGGGACAAGCTGCTTATCTTTCCAAACATCACATAATTGAAAGTGGTTATCATATCAGTTTCTATGAATCGGTACCAGGTACGTAGTTTCTCCGTTTGATTCTTATTTCATCTTTGCAAGGCATTATTCTGAAATTAGAAAATTGAAGGCTGTCCCTTTCTAACATTCGTTTTATCGTGCCAGAAAAATTACGGTGGCCGGTTCTTGCAATTGCAATACTTGCCGCAGTGGTTGGGAGCCAAGCCATTATCACTGGAACGTTCTCCATTATCAAGCAATGCTCTGCTTTGGGTTACTTCCCAAGAGTTAGAATAATACACACATCATCTAAAATTTGTGGCCAGATTTACATTCCCGAAATCAACTGGATTCTAATGTTGCTCTGCCTGGCTGTTACTATAGGTTTTAGAGACACAAAACATATTAGCAATGCATCAGGTAACATCTACAAATGGATTTTTATAGATATTCTGTTACACGAAGGCACTGCAGTTGTACTTTATCCTTGAGTTTCAACCTGATAAGAATCAGACGATGACTGATTCTAAAGTAGTAATGTCTTGAGAAACATTTTAAACTATCAGAATGTTTTATTAACTATAATTATATTTCGAGAAGAAGCAACTAAATAATTTAGAACTGGATTCTCATACTGCATTCTAATGATATTTTTTCTTTCTGGATCAGGTCTTGCTGTAATAACTGTTATGCTGGTAACCACGTGCCTAATGTCTCTTGTCATTGTGTTATGTTGGCATAGAAGCATATTTCTAGCCTTGTGCTTTATATTATTCTTCGGTTCCATTGAAGCTCTCTACTTCTCTGCCTCTCTTATCAAGTTCCTCGATGGCGCTTGGGTCCCAGTTGCACTCTCATTTATCTTTCTAGTTATAATGTACATCTGGCATTATGGAACGTTGAGAAAGTACGAGTTTGATGTTCAGAACAAAGTTCCCATAAACTGGCTCCTGAGTTTGGGTCCGAACCTCGGGATCGTGCGGGTTCGAGGCATTGGTCTCATACACACAGAACTTGTGTCTGGAATTCCATCCATTTTCTCTCATTTTCTCACCAATCTACCGGCTTTCCACCAGGTTCTAGTTTTCCTCTGTGTCAAGTATGTTCCGGTGCCTCATGTGAGACCTGAAGAAAGATTCCTTGTGGGAAGAATCGGGCCAAAAGATTACCGAGTTTATCGATGCATAGCACGTTATGGCTACCGTGATATTCAGATGGATGATGTGATGTTTGAAAATGATCTTGTTTGTAGCATAGCCGAATTCATCCGGTCAGAGGGTTCGGAATGTGATGGTGGGCCAGTAGATCTCGACGACGATGAAAGAATGACAGTAATTGGGACAACCTCAACATACTCAAAAGGAAAAAGCATTTGTGAGGATAACGATGATTTATTTGAAGAAGCAACAAGCACTACAAAGTTAACAGAAATTAGTTCCCCGGAGGTGCCAAGGAAGAGAGTGAGATTTCTCATCCCCGAGAGTCCACAAATCAATGCGAACACACGAATAGAGTTGCAGGAATTGATGGAAGCGAGAGAGGCTGGAATGACATTTATACTCGGCCACTGTTACGTGAAGGCAAAGATGGGTTCGAATTTGATTAAGAGAATAGTGATTAATACATGTTATGATTTCTTGAGAAGGAACTCAAGAGGACCAGCATATGCACTATGTTTCCTTCGTGCATCAACGTTAGAGGTGGGAATGATGTACCATGTATGATTGTCTTGTCTGTATGGTAAGATACAGTACATGCATGATGTGCTCATAAACTCCGTAAATAAGGAGAGATGAAGAAATCTTTGGTAGGAATGTGTAAATGCTGAAATACCAGTTGGTGGGTTGTACTTTTTCACTTTGATCAAGAAAATTCTGTTGTTTATATTGTTTTGTCCTATGTTTCTTCTCCAGTATTATGTCCTTGTGAGGTTAAAATTCCCTGTTGAGGTGTCAATTCGGGTGGTCCGAGCCGGGTCGGCCAGCTAACATATGAGCCTGGTAACGGCCCGCTTGAAAAAGCCCGCCCGCTACGGGTTCCGGTCGGCCCACAATTTTGGACTACAATCCAGGCCCACCTGTTGACCCATCCGGATCGAATCCATGCGGGTCACGGGTCGCGGTTTGTTCCGATTTGACCGTATGATTGTATAAATAAAATTATAAAAATATAGAATTTTTCATATTTATAACAAAAAAATATTTTTTTTTGTTAAATGTAAACTAAGAATTGAATAAAATGATAAATTCATATTTATACAAAGAAATNTAGAATTCAAATTTAATGTTACATGAATTATTTATAACTGTACAAAGTTAAATTTAGCTTAAACAAATAACAATTAAATGCATTTCTAATTACTATTATCAGATATTTATAGCATAATTACATCCAAACTAGGTTAGTACCTACTTTTACTATAATTTATAGTTTAATTATATCTCAACTGGGTGGCACCTATTTAATTATAATATTAATTTTTTTTTTCGCGGCCCGTGAAAGTGCAACCCGCGAAACCCGCGGGTCACACCTCCTTGACCCGTGAACCGCCCAATCGGGTCACGAGTCTGCCCACTGTCCCGGGTCGATCCGGGCCGATTTTCACGGGTCTGGTCGGTCGGTCCGTTCTTGACACCTCTAACTCCGTGCCCCATATAGGTAAAAAAAATAAAATAAAATGATTGGAACATAATGAATAGCTTTCAATTTCAAAAATATTATAGAGTTCAGTGATGATTCTAAAATAACTTAAAGTTGGATGATCAAATTGAAAGAAGTTCACAAGTGGGGTTTTCACTGCCTTAAGTTCGGTCTCACTTTAACCTGATAACTTAGAATTTAGTGTCGGTTTGATTCCTATTAATGGGAGAATGCGTGATTAAAAAGTATGGAAATTTTTTAACAGAACGTGCAGAATATTTTATTGTGTAAATTGATGGTTGAAAATAATCCTATAACAAACCATAAAATTAATTAATGAGAATCAAACAGGTCCGATACCTTGCTTCATAAAAACTTCATCCAAATGTGGATAATCTTTTAATTTACATTTTGCAAGTCAGTCCCTAAAGTTATTTCAATTCTACATTTTGGTCTTTACCATTTCAGAATTGTGCAAATCTGCCTCTGAAGTTTCTTGTAAGGGAACTTTTGAAGCTAAGCCTGACACGCTCTCAATAGCTTTTAAACGATGCTTCCGTCTGTTAGGACAAAAACAGAAGTTCTGTCCCATCTTTTCTTCTTTAACTTTACTTTGATACCTTGAACAATGCTCCCTTCTGTATAGACTCACCCCACTCCACCCCACGCACTTTTCACTTCTTTCCATAATTCCCATGGCCTCTCTCTGTGCTTGTCCCCTCATGATCTCACACATTTATACCATTGGAAAATATAATGCAGATTACCATATAAAAACTATAAAGGCAAAGGTAGAATTGTATATTGGGACTTGCATATCTCTCCCTCCCTCTCTATCCTAAAATATAATGAAGTGCTCATATATATGATTTTCTTGAACTTCATTAATCATTTTCTTGGTATTTGAGAAAAAGGGAAAAATGGGTAGGAATTGGGTCATTCTACTTGTTGTTACTGTTGTTTTACTTGGTGAGTTGTCATTAGCTTCTTCTGCCTCTCCAGCGGCAAGTAAGTACTAGATAGGCCTCTCATATGACTATATTTTCTTGATTTCTCCATATGCAATTTTCTTAAATTTCTTGTCTTTTTTCAGAAATCGTTAGTGGGGTGGTCACAAATGTGGTCTCTACTGTTTTTAAGTGGCTGTGGTCAATGAAAACAACCAGCAAAACTGGCACAGGTATTTTATCAATTCAAATTTCAAGAACTCCCCAATTCAAGGAAATGGATTAATGAGTTTCTGGGTATTTCTATTTACAGCAATTCATAGCCGCTCAATGGTGAAATTTGAGGGTGGATACACCGTAGAGACTGTGTTTGATGGAACTAAGGTTGGAATTGAACCATACTCTTTGGAGGTGTCACCAGCTGGGGAAATTCTGGTTCTTGATTCTGAAAACAGTAACATTTACAGAATCCCAACACCTTTGTCCCGATGTGAGTTGACATTTTTGAGGTTTTTATACAATTTTAGTTAGATTATGTTCTTGAATTGTTGCAAAATTTCAGTTGCATTTACTATGAAGTTGTGATCTTTGCTTAATATTTGATCTTTTAGGTGAATTCTTTTCTTGGCAGACACTCTTGATATCTTATATTCATGATGGTTACTTTCCAATTTTGGTTATATACTTGCTTTTGCTTAGAAGAAGCCTCTTTCTTTTGGGGTACAGTAACACTTTTGTACAGTATTGATTCTCTCTTTTAGGAGATGTGTTGGTTTGTAATTTTCTTTTATGACCAAAGTGGTGTGGGAATTCACTGCATTATTCTTTTAAAGACTAAGCCGAAGAGATTTCCATCATAAGCCGACCGTCATCCACGTGTCTTAATTTTGCGAATTCCTAGTATCGATTACAAATTCCGACTGTGTTTTGAGTCTAAATGATATCCATTATTCCGATGCACACATTGTCCTTTCAATGTGTCCGTTCTTAAGTTTTTGTGTCTTTGGTGCATTCACATTGGATTTTCCTTTCAAATAATATTCAGTTTACTTGATTGGATTTTGACATTGTGAAATGAATTGCCGAGCTGCAGACAGTAGACCTAAGTTAGTTACAGGATCGGCTGAAGGGTACACTGGGCACGTGGATGGGAGGCCAAGAGAAGCAAGGATGAACCATCCAAAAGGACTCGCAATGGATGACAAAGGGAATATATATGTTGCAGACACTTTAAATATGGCTATTAGGAAAATTAGTGATTCTGGTAAATTACAACTATTTATTATTGCCATTTCGTTATTTCATTGTCCAGTATCCACCTAAACCCTCATAGGTCGTGAAATCGCGAGACTGTTAAAAAAAACACTTCTTGAATTCAATTTTTTGTTTTTGCAGAGGTCGTAACAATTGCAGGCGGAAAAGTGGGTCGAGGAGGAGGGCATGTTGATGGTCCAAGTGAAGATGCCAAGTTCTCAGATGATTTTGATGTCGTCTACATTGGGAGTAGCTGTTCTCTTTTGGTTATAGACAGAGGAAATCAAGCAATTCGCGAGATCCAACTCCATGAAGATGATTGTTCTTACCAGAATGATGATAATCTCCCATTAGGTAAGCATATAAAAAGTACTTATACGACCATGAATCCATGATTGCCCAATGACAAACATATAGTAAGATGTACGGTCCATTATTGTTCAGGAATAGCAGTTCTTGTTGCAGCCGCGTTCTTTGGTTATCTTCTGGCCTTGTTACAGCGTAAAATTGCAGCAATGTTTTCACGCAACAATGTAAGTAGAAAAATTCTTACACGTACAATGTCTGGACAACGATGGTCTCATCGAGTTTTCTTATAATACTCTTTTACTGTTTTTATGAAGAATCCAAAAGCTTATGCAAAGGGTATGCCGCCAGCGCCATATCAGAGGCCTTCTTCAAAATCAGTCAGGCATCCGTTGATTCCTCAAGAAAACGAATATGAAAAACTAGACGAGGGCTTATTTGGTTCAATGGGGAGGCTCTTTCTCAATGCGGGCTCAACCATTGTTGAAATTTTTGGAGGATTGTTCTCAAGTCTCAGAAGGAAGCCTTTCGACTATCATATGCAGCCACACCACCGTCCTCCCAAACACGTGTCTTGGCCCGTGCAAGAAAGCTATATGATTCCAAACGAAGATGAGCCCCCGCCACTAGAGACAAGAGACCCAACGCATAGAAAAAGCTACCCGTATATGACCAAGGACCTTGAGAAAACCCGACAATTCAAGCAAAGTCAATCTTTTTACAGAGGATATATAGATGATTTTCAGCAGCAACACCACCACCACCACGAGCAGCAGCTATATCATCAGCATCATCAAAAACACCGCTCATCAAGCCCTCAAACACATTACGAGAAACAGAAGTGCGAAACAAATGAAATCGTGTTTGGAGCCATCCAGGAACAGGATGGACGACGTGAGGCCATGGTCATTAAAGCCGTCGACTTCAGTGATCCGATGTATAATAGTCAGAATGTAAGATCTAGATACGACTACATGGGCTACTCTTACGGTTATTAATGGTGCATACCTTTACATCATCAAGCAGTGAGTAATTTACAAGACTTGGAAACTACAGTATGGAAGATAAATGTAATAGTAAATAATTAAAAAGAACTTGAGTGATTGTCTTCAATAATTTTGAAGGGACCATGCTATATGTACAACATAGGTTGACAACATCATGTTTGTCATCATCATATTCATCTATTTTAAAAACTGTTTTTTACATCACATAGTAGGATTTGACAATACATTTGTCAACCAATGTTACACCCATAGATTTATTCTAATTTGAAATCTTGTGCTTCTAATTTGCCCACAACTGCAGCCATTGAGCCACAATATTTCATGGCTCAATGTCTGTCAGTCTGTCCCCTGTCCTCAGTGCCTGTAGCCCTTTACAACAACAGTTTCTAGTGTATAATCCTAATTGTGAATAAGATGACATGACGATGACTAATTTTAGTAGAAGACAAGATCCGTAAAATCACATGACTAACCATATGAGCCGTCATGGAGGTCGATTTTGAAAAGA